>LBNU01023516.1:0-10975 GCA_014162995.1 Artemisia annua
CTAAAATATGATTTACAGCATTGAGATCACGAAACCGAACATTAACGCGTTTTAATAATGCTCCGCAAAAGGGTAATCTTAGCCATTTACCCTACATTCTCAATATTATATGTCCGTAACCCGGACAGGCTTGTCAAGCCAAATATGCATATTTATAATACTAGCGTTTACTACTCAAGTAATTAACGGTTCATGATGGGGACTTTAGGTAAGAAGTACTCAATGTCAGGTGTCTCTAAATCATGTACTCGGGTCTAGCATACCAAAAACTACTTGTATTCAGTTTGTAAAACTAGCATGTATCCCCCTCGCGAGGTTTATAAAACATTTAAGTAAGTAAAGGCGAGGCTATAAACTCTCCGTGAACAAAGGAAGTAATATGAAATGAGCAAGTGATGAAAAGACAATAGCCGCAAAGCTTCTACGATGAACCTAAATAAATATACGCTTGTCTTAGGTTTGAAAATAAACATTGAGGCAACTTAGCTATATATAAGTTATTATCTTACCTACGCTTGGTACATAATTCCTAAATATATCAAGTGTTCAAAATAAAGTTTTAAAGATATAATCATATGAGTTTTTGAATCCTTTATACTTTTAAAGTCAAAGCTGTTAACATTTTTATAATTTGCGCAACTTAGAAAATCCGTTACTCTTAAACCGTACGTCGAAAAATTAAGTTCCTTATATTCCCGGAAAGGTATTCACCTGTACTAACTAGTTTTATGGGTCCCACCAAGTAAAAATTTACCTAACAGAACTGGAGTTAATCATTTATCACTACTACTCAGGTCTGAGAATTTCTATATCACAACAGTCCCACGAAAAACGCGATAGCTAGAGTTCTACAAGTCAATCAATCCCATTCTTGCGGCCACGTTTAAGTTGAGATGTTATCTAAAACTTTTATGTTTTGAGAAACCATTGGTTATGTACAGAAAAACAAGCTTCATAGGTTACAAATCTGGTACTCAGATTATGACATGTTTCACGAAAATATTTCTAGTTTAATCATCGTAATGAGTTATTTGATGAAATATCCGTCAAAATGACCGCAAGTCATAGGCCTACAACCACATATTTTTATTTTATGTCCAATGTTTACTGATTAGTACAGTTTACTCCATCTTTGCCCCTTATTCAGAATTACAATTGCAAGTCTAGTCCTCTAGTGTTTTATTGTTTTCTAAGTTATGTACCAAGCCTAATTTGGCATAATAACTTGTACCATACTCATTTACATCAATATATATAAAAGTTACAGGAGTGAAAAATATAAATACAGTGAAAAATTATTGGAGAGTTTCTTACAAAAGTGAGGAACAAGATTAATTTTCAAGAACAAGGATCAAGGAACCCTTAAATGTCACCACCAAGAAAAATCTTATGAGCTTGAAGGAAGAACTTTTAGGAGGTCATGGTGAGCTTCAACCTACAGCCACAAAAACATTTTGTAAGCCATTAATTCATGAAAGGAAGAAGGATTTGGAAGGATTATAGAATCCAAGATGAAGGTAACAATACTTGCAACCTTTTCCTTAACCCATGATCACAAATTTTTGTCACCAATACTCTTGAAAGAATTTGAGAATCACCTCTTCTTAATACTTGAAAACCTTTTGAAGATCACCAACAAAACTCTTGAGAATGAAAACTTGAAGAAGAGAAATGAACAAAGAACTAAGCTAGAATACTAGGACCATTATCCTTGCACCAACTCTTGAATAAAAATCAAAACACATATGGTTTTTGTGTTCTTTCTTGGCCACGGCAAACAACAAGAGAAAGAGAGCAAGAAAAATTTAGTGAGAAGTATTTTGCATGGTTGATACAAACTATGAGAAGACTTTCACTAGTTAAATGCAAAATTGATAAGTGTATGACACTTGTTATATTTAGGTAACAAGTGTGCATGCACAACCCAAATGCACGCCACATAAGGGGGAGGGGGAAGAGTTAGTGGAGGTTTTGTTATTAATTTGAGTATAGATGTGTTATAGAGTGTAGTTTTGATCCCGGTAATTTTAAACGTGGAGTTTTTAAGACGCGTAACGTAGTACCGGGTAGAAATAAAAGTGAAACTTGTAAAAATATTAAAATTTGTTTTCACAATGTATTTTAGAAATATAGATGAGTGGTGAGTTCATCGGAGGATTATTTGAGGTTAAACCGTGAAAACATGAATTTAAATCGCGCAATATGTAAAAAGTGGAAAGTTGACGTAAAAATGGAAAAAGTGAATTGTGACTTTAAAAATAGGATTGCAAGGAAACAATGGTGTATAGAAAGTGTAGAGGAGACATAGTATAGTCGTGGTTGAATGAATTGAACGTGTTATGACGTACGCGGATAACTTCCGACGAAGTTAATTAGTTAAAATAGAATAGTTGAATAATAAACTATTAAAATAAATGACATGAAATTTTAGAAATGTCACAGTACATACCCCTTAAGAGAGCTCCGTCCCGGAGCTTAACTCGCTTTATCTCCTGACGGTTCACTTGCGAAAAGATGAGGATACTCGTAAGGAATGAAGTATAGAATAACTAACGACGCGGTTCGATTCTCGTTGTCTAGAAATATGGTGCAAAGTAAGGTTGACTATACGCGATAAAGATAGATTGAGGATTTGTTTAGTTGTTGTGCTCGATCGAACGAATAACGCTGAATTGTTTATGCTTATACAAGAATTTTGTGATTCTTGAAGATCAAGTTGAAAATAAATTAGACATAACCCATATATAACAATTCCTAGTATTTGAAAAATCTAAGTCGAACATAGGTAGTCAGACTATGTTCCACTGTCCCTAGGTTAAATATAGGTGACTCGACTATATTTAACCGAGGTTCGATAAAATTTTCAAATACTTAACTTAGTTATACTCGTGATATGTCCATTGTTGGACAAGTATGAAGTTTGCATAAGTATCTTATATAAAAAGAGTGATATAAGTTTGTACATACGTAAGAATCAATCATAAGTAAGTAGTATGAGTGTGTAACACAAGCGAATAAGGAAAATACGCGCAGAAAGGGAAGCTTTAAGCAGTTTACACCAGGACTGAATCACAGATCTTTACAATGAAAGTTTTGAAAGAGAACTTTAAGAATGTAGAGAAAGTTTATAAGAATTATAGAAACAAATGACGGACAATAAAACAATAACAAAATAGTTAATGAGGTAATAATAAATCAATGTTTTAAGTTAATAAGAGAGGGGCAGAGAAATTTTTAAGGAGCAACAAAATGGTTTAGAAGATAGTAGTAAACTAGTTTTACAAGGTAATTGTCCAAATGATTTGTAAAGGGGTGACAAAAAAAATTAATTCTGAACTAGTTAAAGCAGTTTATAAAATAGTATTAAATAAGGTTAATAGTTTATAAGGTAGTAATGGGATAATTCTTTGGGGAATAGTAAATCCATTTGTAATATAATGAAAGATAGTTTATATGACAATAAAGGAGTTGTTTATAAAATGCTAGTGAATTTCTAAGGTAAATAAATAGAATGTGATTGGTTTCATATAAAACATCGTTGTGTAAGGTCATGAAAAGAATTTTAAAGATCATAACATTACTCACAATTTTTGAGAAAATAAATGAGACCACTGTGTCACCGACAATGTATGAGAAAGTTTTTAGGGGTTCATCAAAATGAGTAAATATGTATTTAATAGTTTAGTAATCTGGTGAAACATATATAATTAGGAGAGGTAGGGTTTGACATAATGCTTTGGAGGCTCAGTGTATAGAATCGGATAAAACGTTTATAATAAATACCTTTATATAAATAAGAAGTAACGCTCTATTAATTAGGCATAAATAGTCGAGAGAAAAATCAAGTATATATAAATAGCTCTTAAATAGTGGTACTTAAGAAAATAAGCAAGAAATGCTTAGAAAACATGAGTTCACGGGGAGTAAGACAACCAATAGAAATTGATAAGTGGTAACAGGTTTCGATGTTATACGAAATTATATAACATATAGTGATGAAAGAGTTTAGAGACCATTGTAATGACATACAATGTCGGATAAATAACAGAGACCATTGTAATCGCATACAATGTCTAGAAGATTTTTGTATTCACTTGGAAAACTTGATTAAGAAAAATAGCGATGCTTCAGGAACAAGCAGGATTGTCGAAAGAAAAAAAATTCTTAAGTACATATAGTAATATTCACTATATGTATACGTATAGTAACGGTGCACTCGAAGATGTGTATAAATTTCCGGATGGAAATTCACAATGCACATGAATAGCATAAAATACAACAAGGAAGTTTAGTGCACAAAAGGTTATATATATAAGAGTGATACTTTCGCGGATTATCGGATGAGTTAAGAAATAATTATAGTGCTCCTATAATTATCCTTAATATAATTAAGATATACTCGAGGGAGAAATAGGAAATTCAGGAGTTGGCGCGCATCGATATCGGACAAGATGATGGAAGCTCATGATTTTGAAAAAAAAAATGATTATAGTCTAGGTTTTTAAAAGGAAAAAGACCTAGTTCACTATAATTTGTGCTCTGGTACCAATCTATAACACCCTCATTTTTAGAACGCAGCGGAATACAATATGGGTTGCTATTTATCAGTCACATGGTACAAGTATAGTAAACAACTTTAAAACAAAGTCATTTTTAAAACTTCACATTCGATAATTTATCAGAGTTGAGGTCCCAAAAGTTTAACATAAGTTTAGAAATACATAAATTTAAAAGTTTAAGTCATTATCGAATGAAAATTTTATTAAACATGAGCCATCAAGTAGATATCCATTTCTTTGCGCCGCCCATCCAAGCTTAAGCCACTTACGGATCTGAGAAAATACATGCTAAAAAGTCAACACAAAGGTTGAGTGAATTCATAGAGTTTAATAAGTAATAAGTTGAATACAAGTATTATTTATCGATAGACATGTAAGGTCTTTACATGTTGTAAAATATGATTTACATCATTGAGCTCACGAAACCAAACCTTAACGCATTTTAATAATGCCCCGCAAAAGGGTAATCTTAGCCATTTACCCTACATTCTCAATATTATATGTCCGTAACCCGGACAGGCTTGTCAAGCCAAATATGCATATTTATAATACTAGCGTTTACTACTCAAGTAATTAACGGTTCATGATGGGGACTTTAGGCAAGAAGTACTCAATGTCAGATGTCTCTAAATCATGTACTCGGGTCTAGCATATCAAAAACTACTTGTATTCAGTTTGTAAAACTAGCATGTATCCCCCTCGCGAGGTTTATAAAATATTTAAGTAAGTAAAGGCGAGGCTATAAACTCACCGTGAACAAAGGAAGTAATATGAAATGAGCAAGTGATGAAAAGACACTAGCCGCAAAGCTTCTACGATGAACCTAAATAGATATACGCTTGTCTTAGGTTTGAAAATAAACATTGATGCAACTTAGCTGTATATAAGTNCGCGAGGTTTATAAAATATTTAAGTAAGTAAAGGCGAGGCTATAAACTCACCGTGAACAAAGGAAGTAATATGAAATGAGCAAGTGATGAAAAGACACTAGCCGCAAAGCTTCTACGATGAACCTAAATAGATATACGCTTGTCTTAGGTTTGAAAATAAACATTGATGCAACTTAGCTGTATATAAGTTATTATCTTACCTACGCTTGGTACATAATTACTAAATATATCAAGTGTTCAAAATAAAGTTTTAAAGATATAATCATATGTATTTTTGAATCCTTTATACTTTTAAAGTCAAAGCTGTTAACATTTTTATAATTTGCGCAACTTAGAAAATCCGTTACTCTTAAACCGTATGTCGAAAAATTAAGTTCCTTGTATCCCCGGAAAGGTATTCACCTGTACTAACTAGTTTTGTGGGTCCCACCAAGTAAAAATTTATCTAACAGAACTGGAGTTAATCATTTATCACTACTACTCAGGTCTGAGAATTTCTATATCAAAACAGTCCCACGAAAAACGCGATAGCTAGAGTTCTACAAGTAAAATCAATCCCATTCTTGCGGCCACGTTTAAGTTGAGATGTTATCTAAAACTTTTATGTTTTGAGAAACCATTGGTTATGTACAGAAAAACAAGCTTTATAGGTTACAAATCTGGTACTCAGATTATGACATGTTTCACGAAAATATTTCTAGTTTAATCATCGTAATGAGTTATTTGATGAAATACCCGTCAAAATGACCGCAAGACATAGGCCTACAAGCACATATTTTTAGTTTATGTCCAATGTTTACTGATTAGTACAGTTTATTCCATCTTTGACCCTGATTCAGAATTACAGTTGCAAGTCTAGTCCTCTAGTGTTTTATTGTTTTCTAAGTTATGTACCAAGCCTAATTTAGCATAATAACTTATACCATACTCATTTACATCAATATATATAAAAGTTACAGGAGTGAAAAATATAAATACAACGAAAAATTATTGGAGAGTTTCTTACAAAAGTGATGAACAAGATTAATTTTCAAGAACAAGGATCAAGGAACCCTTAAATGTCACCACCAAGAAAACTTTTGTGAGCTTGAAGGAAGAACTTTTAGGAGGTCATGGTGAGCTTCAACCTACAGCCACAAAAACATTTTGTAAGCCATTAATTCATGAAAGGAAGAAGGATTTGGAAGGATTATAGAATCCAAGATGAAGGTAACAATACTTGCAACCTTTTCCTTAACCCATGATCACAAATTTTTGTCACCAATACTCTTGAAAGAATTTGAGAATCACCTCTTCTTAATACTTGAAAACCTTTTGAAGATCACCAACAAAACTCTTGAGAATAAAGACTTGAAGAAGAGAAATGAACAAAGAACTAAGCTAGAATACTAGGACCATTATCCTTGCACCAACTCTTGAATAAAAATCAAAACACATATGGTTTTTGTGTTCTTTCTTGGCCACGGCAAACAACAAGAGAAAGAGAGCAAGAAAAATTTAGTGAGAAGTATTTTGCATGGTTGATACAAACTATGTGAAGACTTTCACTAGTTAAGTGCAAAATTGATAAGTGTATGACACTTGTTATATTTAGGTAACAAGTGTGCATGCACACCCCAATTGCACGCCACATAAGGGGGAGGGGGAAGAGTTAGTGGAGGTTTTGTTATTAATTTGCGTATAGATGTGTTATAGAGTGTAGTTTTGATCCCGGTAATTTAAAACGTAGAGTTTTTAAGACGCGTAACATAGTACCGGGTAGAAATAAAAGTAAAACTTGTAAAAATATTAAAATTTGTTTTCACAATGTATTTTAGAAATATAGATGAGTGGTGAGTTCATCGGAGGATTATTTGAGGTTAAAACGTGAAAACATGAATTTAAATCGCGCAATACGTAAAAAGTGGAAAGTTGACGTAAAAATGGAAAAATTGAATTGTGACTTTAAAAATAGGATTGCGAGGAAACAATGGTTCTGTTAGGAATACGATTTTTCTTATAGAAGATTCGGTCACCCCAAGTACAATTAAGCATTGTATAGCTCGTAGTATTTATAATAGTAATTAGTACGTAGATTAGTATTAGTTAGTATTCGCGGAGTCGGGTCGGGTCTTTACCCACTGTCAGCCCGATCCACAGCCTAGTAGAGGCAAGCAACACCTTGTACATATAAATAGCCCTCTCCCTCCTTGGAGAGGGTTGGACCTTCTCATAATCTATTTTCTTTTTTTTTTGGTTTTCTCTAAAGGTTCCCATCTTTCTCACTCTACTTTCTCTCTCTAGATTTCTTTCTTTCTTTTCTATAGTATTCGATTCATACCACAAGTTGATCCGCGTTATGTGTTAGTTAGTATCCTACAATTGGTATCAAGAGCCATGGTTACATCCTAGGGATCGTAGGTACTTGGTGTTTGAACTTGTGGTATATGGTTTGTTTTGGTTTCTATTAGTTTAGGAAGGTTTTACTCATACTTGAGCTTGTTCGTGGTGTTTCTTGTGTTTTTTCTTGTACTTCTTGGATTAGAGGGGTTAGATTTATCTAGTTTATCAGTTGGTTTGGCTAGATCTTATGTTTGTGGAGTGTACGAGTGATTTTGAACCATTTTCTTGGCAGCGGTTTTCTCCTCGGTAACATATTCTTGGCAGCGGTTAACTTGGGGTTACAGCGGTTAGTACACTTTGTCAGCGAACATAACGCTGTCCTTTGTACTGTTTCAGCGGTTTGCTACCAGCGGTTAGTTCACTCTGTCTTTTAGTGCTCCAGCGGTTAGTAACTCCAGCGGTTTTTGTGGTTAGCGGTTATCCTTGTTAAGCGGTTACCTTTTCAGCGGTTTACTTGACAGCGGTTTAATAGTCAGCGGTTACCATACTAGCGGTCACTCTGTCAGCGGTTACCATTGTCAGCGTTTACCTTTTTCAGCGGTTAAGTGTTAGTGGTTATTCTGTCAGCGGTTAGTTTTTCTTAGCGGTTTTCCCTAGTTGACTTTAGTAAAATCCCGGGAAAGAATCGATTTCTCGGTTTAAGTCACGTATGTTGTAAAATCTCATTTAAGACCTCGTCATCATGACTACTGTGATATCTATTGATGATATCCAAGCTGCTGGGTCTGACACTCGACCTCCTATGCTAGACAGAACTGACTATGAGTCATGGTCACAAAGAATTCGCCTGTATTGTCAGGGCAAAGAAAATGGGGAGAATATTCTGAGATCGATTGATGAAGGGCCGTTTCAAATGGGTACTACCAGGGATATTATCTCCACAAGTAAAGATGGATCAGTCACCTTTGGAATTGACAGACCTCGTAATTACAATGATCTTAACGAAACAGAAAAGAAACGCTATGATGCTGATATTCGAGCTTCCAACATTGTGATTCAAGGGTTACCCAAGGACATTTACAAACTGATTAATTTCAACACTGAGGCCAAAGCTGTTTGGGATAATGTCAAAATGCTGCTTGCTGGCTCTGAACTTACTAGAGAAGATCGTGAATCACAATTGTATGATGAATTCGAGCACTTCAAAATGAATCCCGGTGAAAACATTAATGACTACTATGTCAGATTCCGCAAGCTTGTGAATGACATGAGAATGATCAGAATGACAATGCCCAACATCCAACTCAACTCAAAGTCTGTCAACAATATGTCAACAGAATGGGATCGGTTTGTCACAGCTGTGAAGTTAAACAAAGGGCTCAGAAACACCAACTATGAACAGCTCTATGCTTACTTGCAACAACATGAGAAACATGCCATGTATGATCGTCAGCTGAGAGAAAAATTCCATCCCTCAAATGATCCTCTTGCTCTAATCTCCAGTGTTCAGGGACTAAACCAATCCTCAGTTGATTCAATCAATCATCCTATTACCCAAGCAACACAGAATCAGTCTTGGGAGAATATTCTGAGATCGATTGATGAAGGGCCGTTTCAAATGGGTACTACCAGGGATATTATCTCCACAAGTGAAGATGGATCAGTCACCTTTGGAATTGACAGACCTCGTAATTACAATGATCTTAACGAAACAGAAAAGAAACGCTATGATGCTGATATTCGAGCTTCCAACATTGTGATACAAGGGTTACCCAAGGACATTTACAAACTGATTAACTTCAACACTGAGGCCAAAGCTGTTTGGGATAATGTCAATATGCTGCTTGCTGGCTCTGAACTTACCAGAGAAGATCGTGAATCACAATTGTATGATGAATTCGAGCACTTAAAAATGAATCCCGGTGAAAGCATTAATGACTACTATGTCAGATTCCACAAGCTTGTGAATGACATGAGAATGATCAGAATGACAATGCCCAACATCCAACTCAACTCAAAGTTTGTCAACAATATGTCACCAGAATGGGATCGGTTTGTCACAGCTGTGAAGTTAAACAAAGGGCTCAGAAACACCAACTATGAACAGCTCTATGCTTACTTGCAACAACATGAGAAACATGCCATGTATGATCGTCAGCTGAGAGAAAAGTTCCATCTCTCAAATGATCCTCTTGCTCTAATCTCCAGTGTTCAGGGACTAAACCAATCCTCAGTTGATTCAATCAATCAACCTATTACCCAAGCAACACAGAATCAGTCTTCCCTTGGTCAAACATCTTTACAGTCGTCAATTGTCAAGACTAATCCACAAGACTCTGGAAACTCTCACATTGACAAAAGGATTGATGATCTCTCCAACCAAGTCTCACTACTGGTTCAACACTTCAGGAGTACTCTTCCTCAAACCAACAACCAACTAAGGACTTCATCTAACCCACGTAATCTTGCTGTTGTGGAAGATGGGCGTGTTGTGGTACAAGGAAGACAAAATGTCCGGGGAAATGCACAGAACAGGATGGGTAATGTCAATCAAGGACAAGGAAGACAAATCAAGTGCTACAACTGTGGAGGGATAGGTCATATTGCAAAGAACTGCACTCAACCAAAACGTCCTCAGAACTCGGACTACTTCAAAGATAAGATGCTACTGATGCAAGCTCAAGAGAATGGGGTTCTGCTGGATGAGGAACAGCTGCTATTTCTTGTGGGTGATGAAGGGAATTCTTTTGATGCTGATGTGGATGATCAAGCGGTTCAGGATCTTGCTCTCAACAACCCAAATATCTTCCAGGCTGAAGATTGTAATGCCTTTGATTCTGATGTTGATGATGAGCCTACTGCACAGACCATCTTCATGGCCAAGCTTTCTTCTACAGTCACATCACCACATCAATCGGGATCTCCCAAATCATCCATCATTTCTGAGGTACTCAAATTGTATGACACATATGAAACATGTGCTATTCCAAAGATTCTCGATGAAGTACATCAGACTAGTATTATCACGCCAAATGATGTTGATTTGAAAAACAATGATGTTTCCTCATGATGCGCGTGGATTGCAACACGCACTACGTTTTACCTCTCGAGGGATCTCGAGAAGCTTGCAATCCCCACCAGGCAGTGTACCTGACCGATGTAGTATAGTGAAGTGGCAAGTACCGGGGGATTGATCGTTCTCTC
>LBNU01023519.1:11139-36219 GCA_014162995.1 Artemisia annua
AACTTGGGTTAGTTGACTAGCAACTAATTCCGCCCTATCCTCCAAAACCAGAGATTTACTGCTTTCATAAAACATAAAAAATACAAAAAAGAATCTTCCTCCACCCTTAGACCTAGATTAGAGTAGTTTTTAACCTAACGAACACTATTCCCTGTGAGAGAACGATCAATCCCCCAGTACTTGCCACTTCACTATACTACATCGGTCAGGTACACTGCCTGGTTGGGATTGCAAGCTTCTCGAGATCCCTCGAGAGGCAAAACGTAGTGCGTGTTGCAATCCACGCGCATCAGAGTGTTACCAGAAAACTGCTGACACTCAAATCCTTGATGAGGACCTCCACAATATTCACACGAGTGTGTCGGATGTGGGAGCTGATGGAATAAATCAGTCGTGCCATGGTAGGAATAGGGATTCTGGTTATAGACAGACCCGTTTCCTGACTCTACCATGCTACAACTGGGACAATTACCACCATTATAAGGACCACCACACCATTGACAATTAAGATGGTGGGGATAAGACATAGAAAGAATCAAAGGGTTTCAGAGGGTAAGGGATAAAGAATCAAAAAGGTGAGAGGGTAAAGGTGAATATTTTTGGTATTTTGATAAACATTTTGTAAAAATAATCACAAGTAAAACAAGACCGAGGCAAAACGACAGTGAACTTAAACCAATAACCACAATGTGACTGGCTTCTTTAAAAAAAAGGTACACCAATCNATAAGACATAGAAAGAATCAAAGGGTTTCAGAGGGTAAGGGATAAAGAATCAAAAAGGTGAGAGGGTAAAGGTGAATATTTTTGGTATTTTGATAAACATTTTGTAAAAATAATCACAAGTAAAACAAGACCGAGGCAAAACGACAGTGAACTTAAACCAATAACCACAATGTGACTGGCTTCTTTAAAAAAAAGGTACACCAATCACAAGAGTACAATGGCAAGTTTTAATCTTTAGTTTGAGAACTTATTAATGGTCATACACCCAGTTGGGTTGTAGTCTGCCTTGATTTGCGGTGGTAATATTTTACGTATTTATTTAACAAGAAAACAAATGTTTTTGGCTTTTCGGGGTGTGTGTGAAAAAACTTGGAAATTATTTTTGGAATCGATTCGTTAACCGAAATCGTTCCTTTAAGACTACTCGCAGGGTGGCGAGAGAGAAGAATGGATCTCTCTTCGGTTCGCAATTTAATGTCAGAACCTCCGTATTCCACCTGTATAGGTTGTAATCTTAAAGAATCGAAGTAATTTAACTTCACGATTTGTTTTGTTGTTTATGATTTTTTTGGTGTTGTTAACACTTTAGGAAAAGTGTTAATGACTTTTTTCTGATATGATTATGATTTTTACAAATATTTTTACAAAGTGATGTGATTTGTACAAGGAGGGTTTTGAAAACCACTAAACCTAAACGTTTTTAAAACACGCAACAACCTCTCCGGCAGCGGCGCCAAAATTTGACTCCTCCCAAACTAACCAGTTAACCAGGTGTGGTCAACTAAGTCAAATGAGGGAGAGAGTGATCAATATATGATCCGTTGAAAGCACAGTGTTCTCACGGGTCGTTAAGTCCCAACGAGATTGAAATTGTGTTTTGGGAAAACGTTCTGGAATGAGTGATTTGAGGAAAGTAACTAGATAAAGATTTGGATTGATTTTACACTACTGATTGCTTGAAATTAAGATAATGAAACAGTATTAACAAATACAGAATTACAGAAATAAACAAACTTAAACAAATTGAAAATCAGAAACGTTTACAAACATAAGAAAAGGTGAGTTTTGCACAATTTTAAACTACAGGGGGTGAAAATAAACTTTTACAAACTTAATATTAAAAGAAAATTAAATTAAAAAGAAAAATATTTTTTGATTATTTTAGTATTTAATATTAATTAAAACCATTTAATTACTTATAATAATTATTTAAGTTAAACTAAATATAATAAAATAAAAATAAGAAAATGAAAATTTATTTTTTAAAATTCTAAAATAACTTAAAAATAATATAAAAACTAAAAATATGTATTTTTGTCTTTTTGTGATTTTAATATTAATTAATTACTAATTAAACTAATTAAACTAGTTAAACTAATTTAAATTACTAATAATACTAAAAGTGACTTAGAAAATTAGGAAATATTTTATAAAACTAATTAACTAATACAGGAACCCTAAAAAATTATAAAAAGTTTATAAGAATTATTATTAAACTATTTTACTTATTATTTACTTAATTACCAATTAAAAGCTAGTTAAACTAAATTAATTGAGAAAATAGCAAATGAAAAGGGAAAATTGCAAAATTAATTTTTACAGAAGCTTAATACTATTAAAAGCTAGGAAATATAAAAACTAGGTATGCTTATAAAAATAATTATGCTTATTAATACTTAATTTGATTACTTAATAATTATAAAACTAATTAAATCTAATAAGTACTAAAATGAAATATAAATCTAAATCATATCAAAAATACTTTACATAAAAGAAAATTAATAAAATATAAAAATGCAAATTCAATAAAAAGCTAAAAAGGAAAAATTAAAAGATAACATATATTAAATAGAAACTTCACTTTAATTTTATTGGATTTTCTGGTTTTCTTTTGAATCTATTTAACTACTAAATAAGAAAAATTTTGAAGACAAACTTTTTTCTGCTTAAAAATAAGCAAATGGACACAAAAGTGCTTAACAGTTGACTTGTGACTTTTGTAAGAAATGAACCTTGGGGGCCCACAGAGGTGTGGAATGGTTTCAAATAACTTACTTTGAACTGATATAAGCTAGAAACAACAACAAAAAACTCATACACTGAATAAGCCCATAAGCCAAAATAAGCTTTTGAGATACTGTTTCACCAGAAAATGGGACAACTTTGAGCTGCATCTAAGTGGCGTCACAGACCCTTCCCCCCCCCCCCCCCCCCCCTGGCTTAAGTCAAACTGGGTGAATGTGTTCTCAGATAGCTTGTATACACTAGGAACCAAAAACAACACTGTGCCAAATGAACACTCGTGCAACCCTGAGAAGTTGGTGTGCAACACTGTGTACAGGCAGTTTAAAAAAAAAACACTAAGTAAAACCACAAATAAGCAGTCAAACAACCCAACCAAAATTATAAAAATCATATAGCCAAGCAAGCAGCCAAAGTATCTAATATCAAAAGCCACAATCAGAAACTCAATATTAACCCTACATAATCCAAAGTTTATTCCAAAACTTTTTTGCGACAATTTGACTTTGAGAAACATAAAATTTTGACTTGTGAACTTTGGCGATCCCTAATGACTTAGTCATGATGTATATTTGTAATGAACCTAGATTAAGCTATGGTAATACACATGCAACAATATATGAAACTTGAACAAAAAGTATAACAGTTAATGAAAATCTATATAAGATTAAAGTGCTTTTACTTTTAATACTGTATAACTACGGTTTACTGGTTAAAACATGTTACTAAGGACCTAGTGTGAATGATGAACCAAAAAACAACAACTGAAACATGCTATAACCCATAGAACAAAACAATACCAAACACCCCTTAAGTAACAAGTTACACTACAACTTTGGAATTTGAAACTACAACTACTGATTTTTATGCTTAAACAGATTAAGGAGACTAAATAGAAGCTATGTGATCACTAAAATACCACCTATAACAACAAGAACAAGAAAATGCAATTTTGGCTAAGTTATGGCAGTGGAAATGCAATTATGAGCTATAGGACATAAGAGTTAAATAAAAGCAGTAAAGTAACTTGAATAAGCTTAAACTAACACAAATAAGCTAATAACATGCAGAATCTAACACCACAAAGTCTTATGATTACTTATGAGAATTTGACTGATAAACTAAATAATACACATATATGATCCTAATCATTAAACACTAACATTCTAGCATCAATTTTACTCAAATTAAGCTAGTAAACAAAGAAACATCAAGGATCAAACAGAATTGGCAATGCTACAGTGGAATGCAAGAAATATGAAGATTGCTTACAAAAGGTTCCTGTGAACATCCAAACCAAGAACAAAGTACTCAAACATGTCCTAAAGCCTCCCCTGAGGCACTAAACCATAGCCTTCCAATATGCACCATGCTCCATGAATCTTCTCATCTTATTCCTTGAATTTTCATTTTTCACTGATTTATTTTCTATTTTTTTAGGATTTTTGAAATTTTGAATAACTACTGATTAGGGTGCTCAGGAAGCTCATAAAAGCTTATTAGTGACTATAATGATCCTAATGGATTAACAAACAACAACTTTTAACACCTTTAAGGAAAAATTGAGACTTTCATGAAAATATGCTAAAACTGATTTTGCCAAATGAAACTGAATTTAAGATTAAAGTTAAATGGAATTACACTTAAAATACTGAATACAAACTTTTTGAACTAACAATTACAATTGATAAAGGAAATTAAGCTAAAACGACATTCTACACTATACTACTACTACTGCCCTGTTCTCTGTCTTTCTTTTTCTCTTTATAGGTGAGGATTAGGGTTTAGTGGGCCCCTCTGAGTGTATCCCAGCAATAATACTATCCCTTGGATGGCTAGAGGTGATCCTGGCCTTCAATTTATTTTGGCGGGAAAAAGATATAACTGCAAATTGGCCTGTGGAGGGGCTAGGGGTAGGGTAGGGTGGTGGAGGTGATGGTTTGGGCGGTAGAGGTGATGGGTGCAGCAGGTGGCCAAGTGGGGGGTGGCAAAACCAGGGTGGTTTTGCAGGAGGTGGTATGGAGGGAAAAGGGGGTGAGGGTGACGAGTTTGACCAGGGATTTGACTGGGGGTGGGAGTTATAAGGGGTGTTGGGCTTGGGAGGTATTTTGGGCCACAGGTTAGTAGTAGGTTAGGATTGGGGTGGGTTTGTTTTTGGGTTATTATTTGTTTTGGGTTTATAGTAAAAAGGGAGTCCATTTGGTTTTTAGTAAATATTACAAGGACCATTTTTGTAACATTCTGAAAATTGGGGGATGGTCTTGCAATTGTTCCAAAGTACTCATAAGGGTCTTTCTTGCCAAGTTGAATAGTACAAGGGTTGTAGATGTAATATTTCACTTTTGGTCCTTCAGGGACTAAAATTGCCAACTGTTGAAACTTCAGGGACCAAATATGTAATTTCTTTAAAACTTCCTCCCAGGGACTAAACTTGATACTTTGTGAACTCCAAGGACCCATGTTGACTTTTCCATCCAAAATTATTTCTCATGGGCCATTTCTGCCAATTTTGAAGGTAGAAGGACCAAAATTGTAATTTTGCCAAACTTTCCATCAAAGGACTAAATATGATTATTTGTGATTTCAAAAGGACCTTTGGTGACTTTTTATTGAAAATAAATGCTTAGGGACTGATTTTGTCAATTTGTGAAAGTTGGGGGACTGAAACTGCCAATTATGCAAACTTTGTTCGTTTTTTCACTTATTTTCAAACATTTTGCATCTGAAACATATAAAACACACTTTTGGAATATTTTCACTATTTTGATGCATTATTGGGTGTTTTTGGATGTTTTGGCAGTTCAAATGTTACAAAAATGATGAGTATTTACACACTCATCATGGAACTTTTGGTGCAAGTTTGGGAAAAACCCTAAAGACGAATTTGGCTGTATTTTCAAGGGTTTTTCACCCTTGAATCCTTCATGTTCAATTAAAGATAAGTCCTCACTTAAATTAATCAATATGTCTATGTGTTGGTTAATTACATCTTATGCTTGTCTTTCAATTAACATGCTAGGCTAGATTTTTCTTGTGTTTGCTTAGATCTAATGAAACCTAACTATTAATTATTGGTTGATTGGTGTGTTATTACTTGTCTTGGATGAATGTTTCATCAATGTTAGGCTTAAGAAAACTGGCTAAACTCCTATATAATAACATGCTTGAACGTCTTAAGAAACATGTAACTAATGCGTACTAGGTTATTAAGGTAGTATTTAACGCATGAGCCACTGTTTACAATCCCTATGATTGGGTGCTTAACGCATCGTTGTAGGAGGAGATAAGAGCTCATAGAATTGGGTAGATATGTACGCCACCCCATGAATTGTTAAGGAATACACCCGTCATCCACGCAAGTAATACATACACCAATTAACTGGTAAAAGATAGTTATGGAGTAAGGAAATCTAAGTAAACACATTTGTCTCCATATAAGTTTTCACAACCACAATATTTTAGTTATTTTATTTTTAATTGCAATTGTAGTTTTTTGGTTAGTTGACTAGCAACTAATTCCGCCCACTCCTTCAAAACCCGAGATTTTACTTGCTTTTATAAAAATATAAAAATACAAAAATAATCTTCCTTCACCCTTAGACCTTTTAGTGTAGTTTTTCTAACCTAACGAACACTATTCCCTGTGAGAGAACGATCAATCCCCCGTACTTACCATTACACTATACTACACCGACCAGGTACACTGCCTGGTGGGATTGCAAGCTTCTCAAGATCCCTTGAGAGGTAAAACCTGTTGCGTGGTCGCAATCCCACGTCATCACTGTCTTTAGACATTTTCATCCCGATAAAAGCATATTAAAACGTACAAAAACATAGGAAAGTGTAAGAAAACGGGCTCCTTAGGGTATAAAAGCGTAGGATAATGTAAGAAAACGGTCAAAAACGTATAAAAACAGACGAAGCGGATAATAACGTATGACAACTTAAGAAGAACAGAAGAAAACGTACGAAAACGTATAAAAACGTATAAAATGCAAGAAAAAGGGACGAAAACGTATAAAAACGGTCAAAAACGTATAAAACCGTATGAAAACGGATAAAAACTTATAAAAATGGATAATAACGTATGACAACTTAAGAAAAACGGCAGAAAACGTACGTAAACGTATAAAAATGTAAGAAAAACGGATGAAAATGTAAAAACAGTTAAAAACATATAAAAACGGACGAAAACAGATAACAACGTATAAAAAACGGATAATAACGTATGAAAATTGGGCTTGAAGGTGGTAAGATAATAGTATGACATTTCAGACCATTTTAAAACTTTTTTAAAAAATAAAAGACCCATTTTTTTCATCTCAAATTATATGTATCCATTTTTATATTTTACGCGCTTTGGCCGATTAAACTCCATGAATTAATTTATCAGCATATCAAAAACCATGGTAACGGAGAAAAATGAAACCATTGTGTTAATAAAATATTGTATCGACCTTTGCAAACTTTTTGGATCGGTTGAAATATGAAAAATGCATATATTTATTTTGAGAAAAAGAAAATTAAAAGGCTAAACACATAATTGGGAGGGTTGAAATGTATTCTTGTTTTTACTATTTAATATATGAACTGGAAATGCATTGAAACTAACCAACATGACCCGTGCAATGCAGATGCCTTTTTTTCCCGATAGTATATCAATCTTGCATTTGATAATTATACTACATATTGTTCTAAGGGCAATGCGATGCACAAGTTTTATTTTTCAAATGGTAGTATTAGTTATAAGCTAAAACATCGTATTCATACATTACATATCTAGCATTAAGTATAGCCTAGGTTGGATTTGAATTAAAATTTAAAAATAACAATTCTTATATTGTATTAAAAAAGATAAACTAAAAATAAGAACAAAAAAAATTTTTAGCCAATTTTTTACAATTTTGTGCTACATTATGCGGGTCCCTGACTCCATTTGTGGGTCCTTTAGTTATGTTTGTAGGTCCCTAAATTCTTTCTTGTATAATTTTAGAAGAGGATTGTAGCCAATTGGTCAAATAAATCAGTCAATTGTGGTCAACGACGATCAACGATGGTCAAACTTATCAGAAACCTGCAAATCTGGCTAGAAATACCCAAAATTCATTGTAAACTTGTTTTAATCGCTTATAGTCGTTGTTTATATCTATTACAAGGCTTTTTTTTTTCGAGTTATATATTCGTTCAATAAGCGATCAAAAAACCCTTTCTCCCCTCCTTTTGCCTTGTTCGGCCGCCGACCGTGCACGAACACTTTGTTCGTGTGTTCTTGATTTGACCTTCGTGTTGTTGTTGTCTGGATCAACCTAGCACGCTGTTGCACTTGTTTGAGAGCTAGTTTGTAAAACCGTGAGGAGTCCTGCTTTGGGTTCTTTGGTCTGTGTTGATCTCCCAATCCAAACAAATAAGTACGAAAAGTTGTTGTCATTTAATTGATTTGTTATACACTGTATACAGATCGCTGGTTCATGGAAAATTGTAGTAGGGGTTTTATATCTTCCGCTACTTGTTTTCAGTTAATGGTTATGAAAATTTTAAAATTTGTCCCTATGTTTTCCTACAATAATGACCCTGAAACCACTATTCCAAACACCCTATGTATGATTGCCAAATTTGTTCATTTAGCAAAGTGGGTTGCTTTTTCATGAAATTTGCTCTTTGGAATTCCTGAGAAGTGTTACTAACCGTAGCTGTTAGAGTCACAATGACTTTAAATTGAGTATTACCTTCTGATAAACTTTTGCCATTAAAGATTGTACTTGGAACATGTCACTAGAAAACACTAACGTAATAAATTTCTTCACTTTCATTGCACCAAAACACCAAATTACTTTACAAAAAGTTGTCACCTGTAATAACCATTTAAGTTATCTACTAATGTATAACTTTTAGAGTAATCAACAACAATAACCAGACCGTCAGTCTATTCTAGTTACCAAGGTTGCATCTTAGGATCAAAATATATCAGGACTATAACAAACTTTCAGTTGGATCCATGTGAGAAAGATAAGTTCCATGTGACATGGTGAAGAATTTACTAGCGTTGTTAACACTAGATGATTGACCAATTTGCTCTCTTCTCATTTTTAACACAATCTAGGCATATAAATCTTCATACACACTTTTCGCTCTTTACCCAATTATAAACATCAATGTTTTTCTCTTGGTATGAACCAAGGCCTGCTACCCTTTCAGGCCCGTTAACTTGAGCGGCCGGGATAGTAAAGTTCATTGGCCCTAGCGTATGTCTAGCAGAAAATAGTGCACTTGGAACACGTATGTTAGTGTTATAGCATCAACTAGGGCCCCATTTAGTATCTTGAGTGGTTGGGATTGTAAAACTTATTAGCAATTGGTTATGTGCACTTAAATGACCAATGTTTGTGTTATATTGTGAAGGAGTAGCTCAAGAAGCTGGGAAGGTAAAATTCATTGGCACACGCATCTCTACAGCAAGAAAAGGCATGTGACAATTGGAACATAGAAGGGTATGATTGACGTGCCTCTTGAGATATTCAAAATGCATGTTGCGTCAATAGAAATAGTCAAAAAAATGTATCATTCCATGGTCACCTAGAGCTGAAGAATGACTGAAGGAGTAGGAGTTGGAGCTTGATGGGGAACTGGAATTGGGTTCGTTTGGGTAGTGTTGGTGCTATTAGTCCTGCTTTCGTTTGTTGGGTTTGAATTTGCTTTGTTTACAGAATGAGGGTGAGCTTCATTGACATCTAGATTTGCTGAAGGATGCTCTTCCTTAGGTGAAACATTTTGTTGGGATGCACTCAGGTTTCTTCTTTGGTTACAACTCACAAGCGAATCGTTTAAGCATATCAGATGATGAGGTGTAAAAGCATGCATTTTTAAATGGTCATTTAGCCTCTAAACTCGTACATATTTGATCATTTATTGCCCTAAATCGTTTCTATGTGAAATAAGTGAATTCACGTTAATTGATTGGAAATGCATCTAACTTTTGTCGCACATTAATCTATTATTCTTTCGTTTTAAATACATATAACTTGTTAATCATACAATTTTGAGACGCGGCACCTTATATAGCTTACGTGGCAAGGTGCCACGTCAGCAATATCAGTTAATCCTACACAAAACAGTACAATTAGCAAGTTATATATATATATATTTAATACGAAAAAAATAGATTGACGTGCGACAAAATAAAAGAGGTAAAGCTAGATACATTTTCATTCAATAAACATGAATACTTAATTGCAGGTTGTTGCTATAAATGAAATGAAACGAAATGAATGTGAATTCAAATCTAACCTGTGGAGATCATTTTTATCGTTGATGTATGAAGTGAAGCCGGTTAAAAAGCGAGACCGAAGAGCGGAATCAGAAGCGAAACGAGTCTGGAGATGGTTGCGGAGTTTAAGCAAGTCGGCAGGGAGGCAAGGGGGACCAGAGGAGTTGATTAAAGTGTTTCCAGCCTCAGCGAGGATGGAAGATAAATGATCAGTTGAAGTTAGGGTTTGTGATTGGGGTTGTGGTGGAAGTGGTGTTACGACGTTGTTTTTTGGGGGTGTGTAGTTTTGGGGATTTTAGGAGGGGGGTTTGAGACTGGTGAAATGAAGGGTTTTGAGGGGTGTTTGGATGTGCGGATTGGGATTTGGTTGTTGCGATATGACATTTTTCCGGTGTGTTACTTTGGGGTGATGTTACGGCGGTGGAGATTTGGCGCCAAGAAGAGAGGGTGTTGGTTTTATTCTTCTTTGAAAAGATACTGTATCATGAAACAATGAAATGGTTAACTTGAAATTCTACTATAAATAAGACCACTTAGGCTTAGTTTTCATTGTGAAATTCTACCCTCCACCCTTAAGGATGAATTTTCACCAACTTATCTCACCCAAAAGACCACAAACCTCTGCCATTTCCAGAAGTAGTGCTCAAGTGCTCAAGAAAGTGTTTGGGTATAATTTTCCGGCTTGGTTAGAAGTTGTAGTTGATTGGAGGCTTGAAGGTTGCTATAATCCTTTACCTTTGCCTATTGTAATTGATACCTTGGGTAAACTCTTGTTACTTTTATGATGTTGAATACAATATGGTTTTGTTTTTTTTTTACATGTTTGATTCTTATGATAACTTGTGATAAAGGGATGTTTGGATACAATTAGTGTTTGTTTGGTTTATGATGAAAGACATCATATTTGGTTAAATTGGAACTTGTCTTGTTTATTGTCTGATTTATCATTGTTGAGTCTACATGTCGATAGGATTCTCAATAGTGTTTAATTTCAATTTATTAGTCGACAAATGTTTTGGTCTTGTACTTTGTGATGATTGTATAAGAAACTTAATGTACATAACACGTAAAGGTTTAATTTAGATTATAGGTCGAAAGGCAATCTTTTGAATATGTTTTCTAATTATTTTTCAAGTAAATGGAACTTCACGAGTTAATAACATCGAAGTCTATAGTTCGAAAGGATTCTTTGTAGTTGTTGGTTTACGCATTAGACTCATGACATGACCAATTGATTGAGGCTTATGTATCTTTGATTTATAAAACAATAAATTGTTATTGGTTCTATTCGGCCGTAAGGATTACCTTTGCTAAACATCCTAATATCCATGTAATCATTTGTCCAAACATGTATGTTCTTTGTGTGCTTGTTCTCATATTGCTTTTCTTGTGGTTTGATCCGTGACAATCATAACCACCAACTTGTTACTTGCTTAAACAAACAAACAACACTTGATTACAACCAAGTCTCTTGGGACGACCTTGACTTACCTACTCCTATACTACATATGACTAGGGTATACTTGCCCGAATGTGTTCCTAGTTAGCTTTATTCGGTAATCCATAATATAAAACTAGTAGTCGCGAGATACATCAACATCTCTTGTTGCCAATGACGAAATCAGACCCTTTGAACTTTTCAGGTTTTTCAACATGCGGTTTCTGAATCGTTTGATCCATCTCGAAAATTTCTGTTTAAGATTGTTGGAAATAATAAAAACGCAGTACAAATTGTTTTGTATAGAATCGTAAGATTACAACAACAGATTGAGGCCTGCGACTAGCAGTGTCTTTAAACAGAAATTCGTCCTATCTAGTACGAAATGTTTATAGGATACAACAATAAAATCAAGTATGAAACTTGAATCTAGCGAATCGGTTATGTACGATGATGAAAATGAATGACTTTGTGTGTTTTTGATGAATCCAAAGTGTGAAATTTGTCCTCTATATATAGGCACATTGTGACCCTTCAAAAAAGTCACAATACCCCTTCAAATGGCCTTAGAGACACTTCTTTCGTAACAGTCACGATGGTTCAGAATTAGTGACGCTTTAGCGACGACCTAACGACAGAATAACCGTCGCTAACTGCCAATGGTTCAAACAGCCGCGATGGTTCGCTTATTAATGCCTTTTTAACAGATATAACCGTCACCAATTCGAAAAGATCGTCTTTACAATAATGACGGTATTAGAGACGGTTTAGTGACAGAAAAACTGTCACTAATATCTATTTTATGTCAATCACTAAAAACATCAAAACCATAATAAGTAATGTTCCAACACATAATGTTTAATATGCAAAGTATTAATGATGCGGCATCTAACTTACATAAGAATAAGATCTCTGTTTCAAATAATATGATTTTTCACCTAAATCATTATTTGTTGATATTGTTGACATAAATAATGCATAAAAACGTTATTTATATTTTTCGATATCTCTACGTTTTGACAATCACAAAATATAAAATCATTAAACGTAAGATTACTAAGTAAACAAGTATTAAGATAGTTTATATCATTTTATCCAACTTAATCACTTAAGGTATGAATAAACAAGTGCTTAATACATCTCATGATCAAAAGGGTATTTAATTAATTATTACAAAGTTTATTTAATAATATAAACATATTATATATTTTTGAAAAACACTTTTGGTAATAAAAGAAAATGTTTAAATCATACTAAATATATGAATTCAAATTTTTAACCAAAATCAGTTAGTTTTTCACCAAATAAACTTTCCCCACTAAAAGACAGATTTTCTGGCCGTTACAGCTGGGCGGCCCCCTTAATTTTAAAGGGGCCGGCCATGAATTAAGGGGGCCGGCCACGCTCATCTGTCAGAATCTGTCAGAAATTTTCTCCTATAAATACCACCTCAAACCTGGTATTTTGGACACCTCTTGCACGAAAATTTTCAGATCTAAGTCTCTCTAAACATCTTCTAAAACCCTTTGATCATTTGATTATTATCCTTGTTTCAAGTGATTCAATCCCTCCTCATTCATCCTCATCCTAAGTGTAAGAGAAGAATACTCCTTCAACCTCAAGTTTAAGTAGTATTGTACATTTGTTGTGTATATTGTGTATAGCATTTGTGAAGTAGTGTTGTGTTTATAGTAAGTAGTTCTAGGAGAGCTAGTTGTGAATAGAAGTTGGGTAGAGAAGAAGATTAAGTAGTGAAGTAGTGAAGTGGTGTGTAGTAGTGAAGAAGTTGAGGTGTGTACAAGTAGTGAAGAAGTAGTGATAAGTTGTGGTGTGTTGTGAGATTGGTTCTAGCTAGGATTAGGACCCGACATTTAGCTTAGTGTCGTAAATTGGTGTAAGCAAAAGTCGTGTAAGGTTTTCTCCGCCATAAGGGAGCTTGTTGACATAGTGAAGAAAACTCCCGAGTTAGGTGCTCGGGGAGTGGAGTAGGACGAAGAGGAGATTCGTAGTCGAACCACTATAAATCCTTTGTCTCACGGTGCCATTCTTCCATCTCTATCTTTTTACATACTTACTTACATACTTGTCAATTTATATACTTGTTGATATCGTAGTTTATAATTGTGCAAGTCTTTTGGTAACATATAAAGTTCGGATTGGTGTTTTCATAAACAAAGTTTTTGTAAATTAAAAAGACGTAAAACTATTCAACCCCCCCTTCTAGTTTTCCACAGATATGATTGGATCCTAAAAAGAAGCCACTTTAGATTTGTAATTTGAAAATTAAAAAGACCCAAGTTTGTACTCGGTTCATGGTCATTAAACCAGTCCAAAATGCGAGAACAATCTTCTGAATGTATGAGCAGTTACTGATATAATGATACTTATAACCTTGTAGCGTAATCAAATATCTTAAACTATTTACTCGCTTGATAAACCCAGACTTCAAAAATCATGGATATTGTTAAGTTCTAATAGCATACCATTTCATAATTACAATGTTAAATCTAAGTAAGTTGGCGCAAACAGGAAAATGATGATTAGAGGAAGGGGTGGAATGTAGGCTAGAACACTTTCACAACCTTATATAAAATTTTGACCGGATCAATTAACAAATTAAAGAGTTAATAAGCTTAGCAGTTAGAGTCACAAAGACTTCATGTGGATCAGTTGATGAAAAGTTGCATTGACACCACTATAATCAATGGAAGCCATTTTAGTAAACGAGTGCTTATCGCAAGGATGAAAATATCACCTTCTGTTAAACGTTTGTCGTTAAAGATTGTAAGGAAGCAGTTCTCCGTGCCCGTCTCTTTCACAATGAAAATCAACAAAAGTGAAGGACAATCTCTTGGGCAAGTCAGTTTGTATTTGCCACAACCTGTTTTTACACATGGCCAGCTATATGTAGCTGTCTCTCGCGTTAGGAGCAAAAAATGATTGAAGTTGATTATTCGTGACGAAGACGGAAATCTCACTAATACCACCACCAACGTGGTCTACAAAGAAGTGCTACACAATTTATGATCACATATACATGTACACGTATCACGCATTAGTAGAAATAAAGGATTAAAAATGTTTATTTTCTTTTTTGGATTATTTTACTATTGTGTTTCATATAACGTATGCTTGACTATTACCAACCGTACACTTTATGTTTATTTATCTCGATGTTGTTCTTTCTAACTTATAACTTCATAATACGCAATGTTATTTACTATTTTTTTTGACATTACTTAAAAATGCACGTGAATTTCATGGGTCTTTTAGTTAGTAAAGATATAAAAAGCATATCGAACCGCTTGTTTATTTAAGTTTACTACAACCAAAGTTTTATATGTTTTGTGACATCTTAGTCTACTAATTCACGGAGTTTAAGTTCACCGTCACACATACTCAAATCGAGTAAAGCTATCTTTTTTGGGGAGTAGCTGTGACTATTTTCAGATCGTTTGCAATTAAAAGAAAGATTAAATTTGAAATATCTCACATTTTTGTTAATGACAATAGCCACAATCTTTTTCACCACTCACTACCCCCTAATGTTTACAAGCAAGTTGTTATTTGAAAATGAGTAGCCAAAAATCAATTTAGAGCGGCAAAATACAAATATATTTATCTAATAAAACTTCTACTGAAGTCATGTTGATACTATTGAAATCCATAATTGCTGATTAGGCGTGTACGTCACTATTTATGACGAATAACTTGTAGAACACATTTTTTATAGAAAAAGAATAATAAAACTTCTATGAACAAAAAGGTAAGTAAATCTAAGAAGAGAGAGAGAGAGAGAGAAAAAAAAAAAAAAAAAAAAAAAAAAAAAAAAAAAAAAAAAAAAGATCCTTCCAGTTTCATGTATTTGCAAGACAAGTATCGCACTTTTCTTTTTTCCTTGGCTTGTGATGAAGGGTAAACTAAAGACCCTAGAACTTTGAGACAATGGGATGTTAGTCCCTCGACTAACTTAAATCTGGTTTGGTGCTTTTTATGTGGAGTACAATCGGATTCTCATAACCATTTGTTCTTTGAATGCATATTCTCTAAGCAGGTATGGTCTAGTGTGAAGATTCGAGGTGGTATGCAAAATGTTACATCATCTTTGGATGCGATAGTTGATTGGATGTTCCCCATTGCGAAGACCTGTTCGGTTAAATGTATTATTTCAAAACTTGTCTTTGCGGCTTCTGCGTATTTTATTTAGCAAGAAATGAATTGTAGACTTTTCAAGAAAAAAAGAGAACCAAAGAGCAAATGATCGAAGTTATCTTATCTACCATTCGTCCCAAGCTTCTAACGTTCCGTTTTAAAAGATGAGCCGTGTTGAGAGGGTTCTAGTTGATTGGCAGTTTACCAGGTTGCTTGTAACATATTTAATGCGGGACGTAGTGTTTGCTTTTAACCTAGTCGTGTTAGTCTTTTTGTTTTATTATTATTATGTGTCGGCTAGGTTTTGTGTTTTTGTGAGGTTGGCATGTCAATCTCTCGAGGTTGGTGTTTGTAAGCGCAAATGATGTGTTTGTTTGTAAAAGTCAATATGGTGCTTTGTCATATTGCGTGATCTTCATTGTTTGAGTAATATACTTTGCAAGTGTAAAAGCCCTTTACCGAAAAAATTGGACCAGACCGTCATTAGGTTTGTTTTATGAAAATTATCGAAATCGTAACCCAAAAATTAAAACCTAAGACAATATTTTACACTACGCAAAAAAAATCCACTAAGACTTTTTAGATTTGTTGAATATGAAAATAAACATTGAGACAAAACAAAATAGGAAGGTGGAAATATAGAAGTATATTTTTAGATTTTACTACTTTAATGTAAGAACTAGAAATGCACTGAAATAACTTGAAAATGAGTTCCAACATTTGATTTGAACTTGAGCTTGTTAATTGGTCATCTATGCTCTGTCGTGACATTTTAAGAAAAATCGCATTAAAGAAATGAAACTAAAGTACATTGAAGTTACTTTTGATTAACCTCCTAATAAACATAACAAAAACACGAACGTATTGAACAACTTTATTGTTTAAGTTTACCAAAAGCAAGGTTTATTATTATTATTATTATTCTTTTTTTAAAAAATAAACTATGGCATTGACCTACGGGGTTCAAGTACACTATTACACAGATTCAAACGATGTAAGACTCTTCTTTTTATTGAAGTACGCGTGATCATTCAGGGACATTTGCGCTAAATAAGATTTGAACTTAAAACATTTTAAATTTTAGTTAGTTGTAATAGTTAATAAGATTTTTTTTACAACTTAACTACCACCCCTAATGGTCGCAAACAAGTTGTTATTTGAGAATGAGTAACCAAAAATCAGTTTAGAGCACAAGGTGTGGATGAGTAGATTTTGCTCTTCATTCAGGCCTCACGTGTGCCATATCACCCCAACATCTCTTCACAACTAACCCCTCATCACTAAACAACTAATCTCAACCTCTTCATTTAGGCCCCACCACTTACACCTTTATCTTTTTTATTCATTTCATTAAATAAAATAAATTCATTTCATTAAAAATAAAAATACAATACAACATATTAAAATTAGATGCAACTTAAAAAAAATATACGAAANAAAAACCGATACGGGAAAGTATTAATAACACATTCAGCCCAGTCCATTAAATCATTTCATAAGCCCAACAGCTTATAACCGGTTGTGATAACCCATGCCCAATAATCAAATCATAACATATTACCCTAAAATAAATACACAGTTAGTATTATTTGTGATATCCCTCCTACCCACCCACCACAAACACCGCCCCCATCTCTCTTTTTCCCTTCGTTTAGCAGATCAACACCTCCACCAATCCAAACCAAGAAACCATTCTATAAGAAAAAGTAGAGATATTCAAAAGTGAGTTTAATAAAAAAAAAGTAGAGATATCACACTTGGGCCCCACTCTTGTCAAATTACTCCCTCGTTGTGGCCACGAAAACCTTCCCAACTGCGAGCTAAGTTGGTGTGGCGGCGAGCTCGGCGAAGATGCCAGCTAGGAACGGCGAGGAGGACGACGAGCCTACACCTTGTGCTCTTATAGAGGTAAAATACCATATTTCTAAAAATTATATTAAACTCAGGTTACTTAATACTGTCGATTAGCGGTGGCACTAGACACGAGGAATCACTTGTAGAACGTATTTTAAAGTGAAAGGCATAATGAAACTTGTAAGAACAAAAAGATAGTACTAATAAGTGCACAAAAATAAAAGAAAAAAACTAATAATAAAAGATAAAAGAAAAAATAAAGAAAGGATCCTCTCAGCTTTATGTATTTGCAAGATAAGTATCTCACTTTTCTTTTTCCTTGCTATAAAAAAATGTAGAACTACATAGGAACACCATATCTTAAAATAAATAAATATAATTATAATCATGAAGGTCTTAGAACACTCTCATCCACTTGAGCTCGTTGATTTGCAGCCGCCAAAAAATGAAGATGAGTGGGAAAAAGACTCCGATGAAAATGAAGACGACGATGATCTGATTGAAGATGAGTTTCGACGTCCATGTAACCGGTGCCACCAAGACATCACTGTGTATAATAGGTACTACTATAAATGTACTATAGATTCATGTGATTTCTTGCTTCACAAATTCTGCGCAGAGCTCCCAGAAAGGTTAACACACATATCCCACCAACATCCTCTTATCCTCCGAAAAGGTTATGAAATTGCGCTCAATGAATGCAATAATTGTCAAAGCCAAATCAAGCCTAATGAAGCATGTTATTCATGTGAAGAGGGTTGGAGTAGGTGTTATGTAATTGATGTAAAATGTGCGGTGGATGCGGAAAAAAAGAGCATTCATCACCCAAGCCACCCACATTTGCTAGTGTGTGCAGTCTCTAAACCGATTTTGTGTCACTGTAGCGCTTGTGGGAAGGAGCACAAAGGGACCTTCTATCACTGTACCACCTGTTCTAACTTCACCGTACACAGTGATTGTGCTTTCCTACCAAAAAAACTACTAATTCAAGAGGCTACAAATAATGCTTTCTATCATTCTCATCCACTAACCATCTCATATTCCTTCCCACGCACAGACCAAGAAGCTAAATATTGGCCCAGATGCAGAGTATGCAATCTTGAATTTGGCAGCAGGGTACATTATCTTTGGATTTACAAATGTGAGAAATGTATGTACTATGTCCATCTTGATTGTGGGACGTCAAGAAGAGAACCATTCATGTCAATCATGACCAGTGGTAAATATTTCCATGTTTTCTTTCATTTCATTATATTACTAGCAGGGTACCCGCGCGTTGCAGCGGCGGGTACCCTGAAATAAAAATTTTCGATGAATAATGTATTTTAGTTTATTATGTTCTTTTTGACAATAAATTTACGGATATTAAGAATTTCGTATAGCCCGTGCCCATTCGGGCTCGAACCCGTTGGCCCGTGCCTGTTCGGGCTCGAGCCCGTTTGGTACGCGCCCGTTCGGGCTCAAGCCCATTTGGCCCGTTGCCCGTTCGGGCTTGAATATTTGTATAATGTGCTTTATTATTTGTAGTAGTAAATTTAATGCAGGAATTGTGTTTAATTTGGTTGTACAATATGCTTAATAATTTGTATTTTTTATGTAAGTGGTGTTTTAATAATTGTATTAAATGTATTTATTGACCAGTTAAATAACTGACTACATTAAATAGCATTAATGTGGTGTTTTGTTGTACACTATGCTTCTTGTATTGTACGTCTGAAAATTATGTGCATTAAAGTGTTGTACACTATGTTTCTTTTCTTGTAAGTAGTAGTCATTATAGTCATTAATAACATTGACCACTTTAATAGCATTAATGTTGTAAATCTGAAAATTACATCATGCTTATTTTGTTGTACACTATGCTTATTTTATTGTAAATATGAAAATTGGTTGCAGCTATTGTACATTGTGCTTAAATGGTTGTAATTTTTGGTTAAGGGGTGTTTTTAATAGCATTAATGTTGTTTGATAGAATTTTGGTGTTAAAATGACACAATGCTTTATTTTGTTGTACAATATGTTTACTTTGTTGTAATTCTGAAAATTGGGTGCATTAAAGTGTTGTAAACTATGCTTAATTTCTTGTAAGTCTTAAAATTTTAGAGAGAGAGTCATTCATTCTTTATATGTAGTATAGATTTATTATTATTATTATCTACTTAAAACCGAATAATTATATCTATTTGTAGCTTTATCTAAAAAATACTAAACCATGTTGTTCCATTTTTAAAAATTTCAGAGGGAACCGGTAAAACCATCAAAAACTTCAAAGATGCCGATTATCCTGATCTTCTCAATCTACCACTCCCTGATCAAACTTGCAGCATATTGAAACATTTGTTTTTCAAGGAAATTGGACCTACAAGTTCTGAATTTAAAGAGGTAAAGCTACAGCATATCAGTCATCCACACGAGCTAATATTAGTTAATACACAATGCGTTGATACGTCAGGAGCAACATCCTCAAAGGGGAAGTCGTACATGTGTCACGATCCGATGAAAAAGATTGAACTGCTCTGCAATGGATGTGTGAGACCAATCACAGACATGCCGTTTTACAAGTGTGCCAATGAAGATGAGAGTTGCAATTTTGCTCTTCATGAGTGGTGCACTCGACTGCCAACATCAATAGAGAACCACCCAGGTCACCCGCAACATACCCTTGTTCTCCTGCCAAATGCGCGTCATATGTTTTTCAGCGTGTTTCGTTGTAAGGTTTGTGATTTACCTTGCAATGGATTTGCTTATTGTTGTCACCAGTGTAATTACAATGTTGATGTTAGTTGTGGATTTATACCTGAGAAAATCACGCATAAAGCCCATCCAAATCACCTTCTTTCAAGAGTTGAAACAAGTTCGTTACACAAGGAATGTCGTATGTGTCGTCGAGTAAGTTATTATGATGCAAGAGGTAGCATACTTGCATTCAGTTGCAGCATTTGTGACGATTTCTGGATACATTCCTCGTGTGCTCTGTTATTGCCCGAGACAATTATGCACAAGTACGACAAACATCCCATGAGCTTGAGTTACTTCCCAATTGAGAACCATAAGAGCGAATACTTTTGTGAGATATGTGAGCGAGAATTTAATCCTCATTGTTCTTTCTATCATTGTCACAAGTGTGTTCAATCGGTGCATTCTGCTTGTGCTCCGTTAATACTTCGGTGCGAAACAGATACCCAGTACTGGTATGAAAACAGCATCTACATGTTTGTGAATGTGAAGTTTGGAAACATTCATAAGACTCCCGGTCATCCACATCGTCTCATATTTACTCAGGGGAAAGCAGATGATGGTGATTGCAGCAACTGTGACCGGTATTTTCGTAAGAGATTAAGGTACGAGATGATATTCAAGTGTCTCAAATGTAAGTATGCAATTCATTATGAGTGTTGTAAGCGGTTGGAGAACCCATGAGTTGGTTTCTTTTCGATCGGTGTGGTTGATAAAATAAAACATGAGTTTGTTTATCTATTCGATTGTACTAGACTATCCACTAGTGAACCTATGAGTTCTACGCTTTGTATTTGTAACTATCACTACACTTTCAAATAAAACCTATATTTATGTGTAGAATAATGTAATAAAAGATTGAATTGTGAACCTTGTAGAAAAAGAGTTTTGCTAGAATCACATAAAAATATTCATAAAATCTTTTAAAAAATGACGTGTCAGGAAGTGAGTGGCTTAATCAGAGAGAAGATAGAAAAACTATCAAAAAATCCACCGATCACGGCCTCATACATCATTTTGTGAAAGATTTTGTGGATGTTTTTTTGGTGGTTGTATCATTTCTCGTAGAAAAAACATATGAAATGTGAACAAACATATACTCGTCTACACATTACCTTACAAGGCAAGAAGCTAACTTATTCTCAGAAACATATCAACTATTATCAAGTGACCAAAAATGTCAGTAAAAGGGTTTTTTTTTTTTTTTTTTTTTTTTCTTCGCGCGTTATGACGATATAATTTTTTTGATATGTTGAAAGATATTTGTGCAACTTGTTGTCTTCTTTTAATCTTTTATATATAAAAGATATATTTTGTGCATTCAGATATATAGTATATTATTTAGGTATAAAGTATACGTATTCTTGGCATATAAATTTGATCATCTCGTTGTGTTGACGAAAAAGTTTATATGATCTTATTTTTCATCGATCTCACCGAAAATTGTATATCAATGATATTATAAATATAATATATTGGAAAAGTGATGGGAAAATAATAATAATAATAATAATAATAATAATAATAATAATAATAATAATAAAAAGCGTCATGAGTAACCGGACACTCGGCCTCCTACGTATTTTGTTTGATGCTTACTACTATGCCAACAACCATTATGGCTATGTTTGGCGACACGTAGCAGTAGGAGTAGCAGTAAGCTGTAAGCAGTAAGCAGTAGTTGTTTATTTAAAAAACATGTTTGGTAACATAGCTGTAGCAGTAATTATAAAGTGTAAAATTACGAAAGAGGTCACATACACATTAAAATAAAATAAATGATTAAACAAATGGGGGTATATATGTAATTTCAGTACCTAAACGCTTGGAGCAATTCTGGAAAGCTCATTCAAGAAGCGTTTCATTTTGGAGCGGTTATGATAGTTTCAACCGCTATTAGAGATGTTGCCAAACAAGCTTTTCATCTAAATGCTTACTGCTTACCGCTTATCGCTCCTAAACGCTTCCTTACCGCTTGTTGCCAAACATGACCTATATATCATCATATATTATCCTTTGTTCTAGTTTTTATATAACTTTACCATTCACAATTTATTTCAACTTTTTTGATAATTGATAAATGAAAATAAGGATGATACTCTACTTACACCTGTTCTGAGTAAACCTTATAAACCATAAACATTACAAAATACTTCAGCACCCCTCTGAAAGATGCATAAAACAAATACGAGAAAAAAAACTTACATGTCCTCCGAAAGCCGAGTTGAGTAGCCTCTTATTACCTCACAACCTTTATGAAACAATCCACCAAAACTCACGAATAAACACATTGATATACTGGTGTTAGATAGAGGAATCAACCCATTTTGGTAATTTGGTTCACAATACATTGTAATCTGATATCCTTTTTTATTTTAAATAAATGTTGGTATAGAATGACACCTAAATTTGTGGCCACCTTTAGTAATCAATTTAGCTATTACAGCAACGCACACTTTGAGAAAGAACGATAACATTGCAATACATAATTTTCTATTATTCGGCATTTTAATATTCGTGAAATCCATATACGATTGAACACATATAACAATTTTTGGGTGTTTAACTATACTATAAGCAGGGCCGTCCCATGATTTGATAAAATTTTTCAGGGCCCTGTGCGAAATTACATAATGAGGCCTTTCGAGAAAAATGTTTATAAATAAAGTGTTACGATTTATAAGATATAATGCAATTAATTATCTAAACGTTCTAACATATTATTCATTTAAGATATTTTCTCTTCTAAAAATATGTGTACACACACATATAATTATTAACGAGACAAATTTTGAGGCCTTTAAAAATTTTGGGGCCCTGAGCGGTCGCTCACCTTGCACACCCTCAAAGCCGGCCCTGAGTCTATAAGCAGGAGGTAACATGAGAGATTCAATACTAGTATATAAAACTTCTACTAATCAACATCATTTGGGGAATGTAACTCCAGTTTGAAGCCTCCTCGATCATTATCGTCTCACTAGACAAGAAGAATAGGGAATCACTTGAAGAACACACTTTTAAAAGAAAAGAACAAAAGAAAACTTGTAAGAACAAAAAGGTATAAACAAATTACAAATATATAAAAGTAACAAAAGAAGAAAGATCCTCTTAATTTCTTGGACTGGTTTGCAAGTTCGGTATCATATATAATTATAATTACTAGCTTGTTCAATAAATATTCAAGTATTAATTGGTCTAGTATAAATAACTGTGAAAAATAAATCAACGTGCGGATATCATTTGTATTGCTAATGTAATTAGAGAAACCAGTTAACCGGTTAAAAAGCGGGATTGGAGTGGAAACGAAAGCAAACGAGTATTGAGACGGTTATGGAGTTTGTGTAGGTCGGCAAGAAGGACGGCGGACTGGAAGAGTTCTTCAAAAGGTTTAAATCGCTAGGGCCCCGTGCACCCTTTTGGGTACCCACTGTCCCATTCTCTAAGAAGTAAGAACCAAGCCTCATGCAATGAACATCTGTTCTAGTGGCCTTTTAGCCAGGAGTTGGGATCGAATCCGGGACCTATTTCTCTAAACGTCTTTTTTGACCGGTTAACTGGACATTTGCGGTTAGAGAGTGATAGATACCGGAAAAGTTGATTAAAGCGATTCTAGCGTCCGGTGATGAAGGGATTGGTGAAAAAATTGGCGCCAAAAAATTGTTTGTGGTTTTTTCTGCTTCAGAAAAATACCTTGTCCTGAAATAGTGAAATTGAGAAGTTGAAATATGGACATGAAGCAATAACTTAATGTGACATTGATATAGCATATCATAAGACTGAAATTCTACTAAATTTATTTGTGAATGTCTTGAAATAACGTAAACTTGGACTTGAACTAGTTTGTCATCTTTGCTTAGTAGTGACATCTAAAGAAAAATTACTTGATTTTGATTAACCTCCAAATAATATTAATGCTTTGCGTGTTAATAATATTAAACTGATATTACATATTTATATTATTGCTCTGCATTTTAACAGGAACCCAATATTTGCCCATTTTGGTGGAGGCATTTACGTCTCTTGGGCCTTAAAAATCACTCGATCATTTGACATGGGCTAATAATTATACAAAAATCAACTAGCTTAATTTTAGCTCGAGACATGTGAATTGTTGGTAACCCTCATAGGGTGGCATAATACGGGTTTCACCTATAAAAACCGAAAATCAAAACTAAGCCGACCTGAAAAATAAATAAATAAATAAAGCCAAACTGAATACCCTTGTTATATATATAGAGGTGCAAAAAAATCGGTTTTTTTGGGTTTTCGGTTTTTTAATAACCGATTATAAAAAAACCGGTTTTCCGAATAACCAGTTTCGGTTTGGTTTCGGTTTTTCGGAATCGGTTTTCTTCGGTTATAGATGTTCGGAATCGGTTTTTTTCGGTTATAACTTTTTGGAATCGGTTTTTATCGGTTTTTTACCGGTTCATTTTTTTCGGTTATAAATGTTCGGATTCGGATTTTTATCGGTTATTTACCGGTTCGTTTTTTTCCGGAATTTTACTAAAAACTGTGTGAAAATGTAAGTTGTGAAAATGTAACATAATATGTAATTGTGTTGTAAATGCAAGCATATTAAACATGGGAAATTAAAACATTAAACTAAGCAATGGAAATTAAAACAACGATTACAACATTAAACTAAGAAACGAAAATTAAAAACTCTAAACTACCATACGATAATAAAATTACGAATCACGTAAATGATTCAGTCTGTGACATAGCCCTCGTCAGTTGAATCGGAGGCACTGGAATCGTCCTCACTCGATGGCACACGGGGTAATCCCAATCCCCATCGCCGTATAGCTCGACGGTTTCTCCGATCCTGTTTAGCTCTTGCTCGCTCCTCACGATCTCTTGCCACACGTTCTTCCTCTGCTTCCACC
>LBNU01023519.1:36574-65519 GCA_014162995.1 Artemisia annua
AAAAAAAAAAAACGGTTGAAACCGGTTATTTTTAAAAACCGGTTAAAACCGGTTATATAACCGGAAAAACCCGGTCCGTAGAAAAAGTCGAAAACCGGTCTAACCAGTTCGGTTTTTTTAAAAACCGGTTTTGTAAAAAACCGGTTACGGTTAAACCACCGGTTAAAAACGGTTACGGTTAAACCACCGGTTAAAAAAAAACCGGTTATGTATTTGCACCACTAGTTATATACTAGAACAAAGGCAAGCACGTTCAAATGAAATGAAAATCCCACATAATAACATATTTGGAGATGGTTCAAAATTTTCTTTTCTATTCTCTGCGACAAGGTATGGGTGCTAGATTTCCTATATCAGTCACAAAGAAAATTAAGGAAAGCAAATAGTCCTCTACTATTTGAACGTCCAAAATTTTGAGCCATCCACAGTAAAAAGCAACTTCCTTTTATATTATAGGTATACTAGACGAGTACCCGTGCATAGCAACGGGATTTTATAGCGACACATAGTTTATTGATAAAAAAAGTTTATAGGTTATAAACGAAAAACAATAAAAGTTTGAAGATTTGGAAATTTAACATAATGTTTTGAAACCTGGTTCAACCCGGGTGGTTCAAACGGTTGAACCGTTCCAAGCAAAAAATGGATCGATTTAAACCGGGTCAACTTGCTAGGTTGGGTCGAAAACGGTTCAAATTAAACTGGTTCAACCCGTCCGGGTTTGAAGTGTCCCGGGTCAACCCGGTTTTTGTTTTAATTGATTGTATTTAATTTGGTTGTACAACCGGTTGAACCGAAAAACAATAAAAGTTTGAAGATTTGGAAATTTAACATAATGTTTTGAAACCTGGTTTACACCGGGTGGTTCAACCGGTTGAACCGTTCCAAGCAAAAAATGGATCGATTTAAACCGGGTCAACTTGCTAGGTTGGGTCGAAAACGGTTCAAATTAAACTGGTTCAACCCGTCCGGGTTTGAAGTGTCCCGGGTCAACCCGGTTTTTGTTTTAATTGATTGTATTTAATTTGATAGATATGTTTTTAATTGGCTGTACAATGTGAATAAATTATTGTACTTTTAAGTAATGGATAATGTTTTGAAACCCGGTTCGACCCGGGTGGTTCAACCGGTTGAACCGTTCCGGTTGAAAAATAGGTCGATTTAAATCGGGTCAACTTTCTAGGTTGGGTCGAAAATGGGTCAAATTAAACCGGCTCAACCCGTCGGGTTTGAAGCGTCCCGGGTCAACCCGGTTTGTGTTTTAATTGGTTGTATTTAATTTGGTTGTACAATGTGAATAAATCATTGTACTTTTAAGTAATGGGGTGTTTTAATAATAATATTAATTACATTCATAATTTCCTTTAATAAGATTTCAACATTTCAACATTTCAACAATATTGACTTTTCACTTTTTCACTTTGACTCTTTTTCCTTTATATGTAGTATAGATATATATATAGAGTAGGGATACAGTGAGAAGAAAACTTAAAATGAGAAGGATGAGAAATAGCTATAACCACACATTTGAGATGCATCAAGTTAAATTAGATGCATCTCTATTCATTTAGATGCGTCCAAATTAGTTTCGAAAGTGATTTTGAAGTGAAAACGATGCAAAGTAGTACTGGCAACAAATTTGACCCGCAGTTGACGAAAAATACATAGAATTCGCCTAACTTGATGAAATGCATCTAATATATGTATATGCATCTAATTTTTTGCTAAAAAATATATTAGGGTGCATCTAAAAGATTAGAGATGCATCTAGTTCAAGTCAATGCATCTCTAATGTGTAGCTATAGTTATTTCTCATTCTTCTCATTTTATGTTTTCTTCTCATTTGATCCTAAGCCTATATATATATATATATATATATATATATATATATATATATATATATATATATATATATATAAAAGTAATGGCCGTTAAAAAAAATTATTTATTTAAAAGTGAAAGGCATAATGAAACTTGTAGGAACAAATATAATAACTACACAAAAGAAAAGAAAGATGGTCCTGTCAGTTTTATGTATTTGCAAGACAAGTATCCCACTTTTCTTTTTTCCTTGCTATAAAACAAAGAAATGTACAACGCCTTAAGAACACCATATATTAAAAATTAAAAATAAAGAAATATAATTATAATCATGAAGGTCTTAGAACACGATCATCCACTTGAGCTCGTTGATTTGCAGCCGCCAAGCAATGAAGATGAGTGTGAAAAAGACTCTAATGAAAATGAAGACGACGATGATCTGATTGAAGATGAGTTTCGACGTCCATGTAACCGGTGCCACCAAGACATCACTGTGTATAATAGGTACTACTATAAATGTACTATTGATTCATGTGATTTCTTGCTTCACAAATTCTGCGCTGAGCTCCCAGCAAGGTTAACACACATATCACACCAACATCCTCTTTCCCTCAGACAAGGTTCATATGCGTTCAATGAATGCAATAATTGTCAAAGCCAAATCAAGTCTAATGAAGCACGTTATATATTGAAGAGCATTATAGTTCTTGTTACGTAATTGATGTAAAATGTGCAGTGGGTGTGGAAAAAAAGAGCATTCATCATCCAAGCCACCCACATTTACTAGTGTATGTGCTCTCTAAACCCATTTTGTGTCACTGTAGCGCTTGTGGGAAGGAGCACAAAGGGACCTTCTATCTGTGTACCACCTGTTCTAACTTCAGCGTACACAGTGATTGTGCTTTCTTACCAAAAAAACTACTAATTCAAGAGGCTACAAATAATGCTTTCTATCATCCTCATCCACTAACCATCTCATATTCCGTCCCATAAACAGACGAAAGAGCTAAATATTATCCCAGATGCAGAGTATGCAATCTTGATTTTAAAAGGGTGCATTATCTTTGGAGTTACAAATGTGAGAAATGCATGTACTATGTCCATCTTGATTGCGGGATGTCAATTATGACTAGTGGTAAATCTTTCCATGCTTTCTTTCATTTCATTATATATTATTATACTATATATCTATTCCTTGGGCTTGGCTAGCCCATATTTCTATTCTAAAATGCCCCGCCCCGACCCAATAATAAAATTTGGGTTCTCATAATACCTATCACTGTATTTTCTCTCTCACAACCAACATTCGCTGGAAGGATCCGACCATTCCGGCTCCGGCCAGCCAAACGAATCTCATCCAAGGATGCCCCGAACCGAGAGATTTAACCCATTGGCAACTACAGTTGCCTGTGAGGGGGGCTACAGTAATTTCAATAGTGAAAATATTTTTTTATTGAATTTGTGGTGCAAAAGCTATCCATGTGTTGGGGTTGTTGTCCAGCCCTTTTTTTCGATCTTCTGGATGTTTCTCTCATTTGGCACATGAACGAATAAAACACTGGTATCCTCCATCTCAATTATTATCGTTTTTTTTTCTTCTTTTTTTTTTCCCGATTAAATTGAAACATGGATGTTAAAATTGGGGTTAATTAAATTGGAATTGATGGTGGTTTAGCTGTGTTTAATTTTATGGTTTCTGTTATTTTATTATCATTTTTTCAGATTAGGGCTCCGTTGATTTGGGGCTTTTGTTGATTTGTTTTCGGCTGATCATGTTTGCGGCAAAGCCTTTTAAGGTATTTCTTCTCAATTTTTTGGGTTTTGAAAAAGTCTTTATTTGGTGTGTGGAATAGCTAGGATTCGATAACTATCTATAAGAAAATTTGGATACATAAGTTACTTTAAAGATGTAAAGAAGCAGGTTCTTTGATTAGAATACATTTTAATTAAATTAGGGTTGTGTGAATTTGGGGGTATAATCTGAAACACATTTTCTGTATTTCTTTTTCAAACTAGGGTTCTGTGAATTTTGCGGTATAAATCAAAGGGTATGTTAAATTGAATTATTATAATCTGAAACACATTTTTTCGCTTTTATTTCAGTATCGCGTTTGGGGTGCCCAGATTATGGTGGGTCAAATCGGCCCGTATCTTGGCGGGGCAGCACGTCATTGTGCTTGCAGCCATGGCGGGTCGCATACCATTTTATCCCCTCCCACAACTGCTATGATGTTTTGTTTATTGATGCTTTAATCACATTCATTGTGGTGGTAGAAAGATCGAATGTTTTGTATCTCTGAGTGATTGGAAAAAGGAATTTGGGGGGGGGGGTTGCAACACATACATACAGGCAATGATGATAATTTTCGGTGTTTATACATTTTATGACCACGATTTAGCAACACCAATATCTTCGCGGGGCAATCTTACCCGAGCGGTGGTTGCAGCCATGGCTGCTGTTTGTTTCTGCTACTATATTTGCAGACCTTTACTATTCCACCATGACTTATTTGGTAACGTCAGTATGTTGGCGGGGCAGCCTTTCCCAGGTGGTAGTTGCAGCCACGGCTGGCACCTTTCTGAGCCATCGCGCGATGATCATCCCGTTTTGGTCTAGATGTGAGCGTATGTATGTATGTGATTATTAAAATACCTGAAAGGTAGGTGTGTGTTCCGTTGGTGATACATGCATTGCTGAAACACATAATTTGGCAGGGTAGGTGTGTGGTTCCATTTTTGTAGTAGAGTGCAGGCGATGATGAGATTTGTCATCTTTGTTTGTCTTGGTAAGTGTTGCTTGCCGAAGCCCGTATCTTGGCGGGGTAGCCATGGCGGGTTTCGGGTACCGCTTCCTTTAATGCTGACCTAAGCCTGCTTATACAGAATTCCACCAATGTGGGTGTGACCATGTGGTTCTGCAGGCAATGATGTTTTGTCAGCTTTCTTTGTCTTGGTAAGTGTATCTTGCCGAAGCGCGTGTCTTGGCGGGGTAGATAGTTTATGAAAGTTGGTCAAAATGGACCGTGTTTGGTGTTATGTGGAATCATGGACCATACTGAGTACTTCAGTCGAGGTAACAGGTATACGATTTCTGATTTTGGCTTTTCTTGCGAAATTTAGTAGTTTGAGTTAACATTATTGTGCGTTATATCTTTATATAATTAAAAATCATTTATGTTTATCCAAATGTTAGAAATAAAAAAAGAGCCCAACAGCCCACTGGATAGTATATAGATATAATATCTGTTTCATTTTGTGGTGAGAAGGCCAAAAAAAAACCCAGCATCATTTTGAAAAGGTTTGGATTCGTTATTGTGTTTACTTTTTTTTCGTGTTCATATGTTACTCATGTTTGATCTAGGCTTTTAATTGATTCAATTGTGTTTGATTTTTACTGTGATTATGTGTATTATAGTTAGTTGGGCACATAAGGGGTATGTTTGGTGGGGGGTGGCAATGATCAGTTTGCCATGAAGATGCTCTGTCGCATACTTGATCTTGACAAGTGCTGATATTAAGGAGTGGTGAAGCGCTCCTATAGATAAAGGTTTCTACTTTTTTTTTTTTTTTTTTTTTTTTTTTGGTTTGTAATGTAGATTGTATATAGGATGAAAAAATAAGGTTACTTTGAGGTTGTTATAGTTGTGCTAATGTAGTTGTAGCGTAATGGTACAAGGATAAGGATACTAATGGTTGTTTAGGTTGGTGTTGGTATAGCGTATTGTGAAACTTGATATAGTTATATTATTTAGTCAAGCTTCTTAGGGGTTGGAACATGAGGTCAGAAAACCTAATGGCACATATATGAATAGTCTGAACACATGATTACTTTGTTTAAAGTCAAGTGTAGTTAATGGCAATCCTTCATGAATTGTTTCTGTATGGGTCTGTGTTATGTGTTATATGAGTTCTTGGCAGCGTTTGTGTGCAGTTAGTTATATCCTGATAAGTAAAGTGCATAAAGTTCCTCTGTGTATATAATCAATACCAATTTACCATGCAGTGTTTAAGTGAAAGATGCCTGGCGCCAAATATTTTTCAAGCTGCACGAGGATATAGGCCTGTTTTGGGTAGAAAAATGAGGTGCTGACAATCGTATTGTAATGTATTGGAGTAAGCAATGCGATTAAAGTAATTTGTTTGATTTATTGGATGCTTGCAGGTTTAATGGTCTTCTGTTGTGTGATATCTCAAAATATTTCTCTACATCTAAACATAAGTTGACAGAGAGCATGTCCACAAAGTAGATAGTTATGGCAGAGCATAAAGGCTGGACCGAAGAAAATTGTTCAGCAAGGTGTGTGCTTAACTGATGCTCATTGTTCAGAAAATTGTCGTAGCTGCTTAACTGATATTACCATATTTTTCTCGACTTAAATTTTTTAATTATTACTTTTTCCTTTTATGTGTAAAGATTATAAATATGACGTTAGCCACTGTGGAAGTGTTTGAGTATATTGCAATAGTAGTTCTTTGATTTGAAAAGTTGAGAATGATGGTTGATGTTCACGGGTTTGTATACATTCAGGTAACCGAGCTGGATTGGGGGCGGTTGAAAATACAAGGTAGATAGGGCAGTAGGAAAAAAACTCAAGTGTTTCATTTGGCTTGGTGGTTTGCTCAAGTTGATTCTCATAATGAGATCCGAAAGGCGCGGTTTTAATTGTCTCAAGCAAAAGATGTGACTTTGGCACTGAAAACGGCTATTGTCAAGGATGCAGAGGTACTAATTTTTCAGCTTTGCAGTTAACTTTTCTATTGTTTTATTCATGTGGTAGGGGTTATTAAAAAGTTTAAATGAATAAGAAATAAGTGGCTTAATTTTGACTTACTCTGTCAAGAGTGTATCCATAAAGAAATTACTCTGTCAAGCGTTGGAAGGGGATCATTAGTACAATTGATTGTTGTTGGATGCTTCCTGCATTGCTGTTTTATTTGTTATGTCGAAGATAAGGCAAATATTTTGCTCTTAAGACCTTTTTTGGACATCCTGTACATGATAGGAAGGAACAAAAGCGTATTAATGAAGTGTATCAAGAGGTAGATTTCAGTAAGCTTAAAAGGATACTGTGTAGTAATAGTGATTGTGATTGACATCATTGATTTGATTTGCATTGCTTGGTTACTGTTTGTGATATATGCAGGTTGCCTCACTCTTTGATGATCATCCAGATCTTCTTGATGAGTTCACAAGATTTTTGCCAGGAGTTTCACCTTCTGCATCTGCATACCAAGCGTCGTTACAAAATTCTTATCAACATTATGACGAACGAAGCTCAGTTGTAGTCCCACTCAGATCAGGACATATGGATAAGGTAGCGTCACTAATCCAACATTGTTCATTTATATATGTGTTTTTTTGAATATCTGAAGGGACTAACTTTTTGTGTGTCTTAGCAATGGGGATGGAGAGATAGAATTAGCTCACTTTGGATTTCGAATTATAATGTAGATTCACATGAAAATGTGTCTGGTCTCATTGTTTCATAAATCCTTTAGGCCATAACAAAAGCAATTAAACGATATACATGAAAATGTGTCTGGTCTCATTGTTAAAATCCTTACTTTAGGATTGCGAAAATTTCAGGGGTTTACCATTTTCATTAATGTCTTTCATTTATGGAATATACAGGTGGTTATGGCACAGTATAAGATGCTTGAGAGAGTATGTATGGTGGCTGGATCTGCTTCTCAGCAGATGGAAATACGCCCAGCGCGACTGGCACAAACTTTGGGATAAAAAGTACAAAGGGTATATTTTATGGATATCAATAAATTATGTGTACTGATAAAGGTATAAGTCGATAGGACGAGGCTTATGAGCTATTTCAAAATTTTTAATAAAACAATAAGTTGAAAAAATAAGCTAAACCAAACGCCCCGTAAGTGTCAGTTGTAACGTGTGTTTTTAAGAGGCCTTTAATTAGCGGTAGCAACGTTTTAGGTTCTGCTATGACACATTAAGAACGTCGGAGGGAACGTTTTGAACATTGGTTATCAGTTGTTTTAAAGCCTATATTGACACAAACAACCTTTAAGTCGTTTTTTAGTTGAGGTCTCTACAAGCTAATCTTAAGCTCACCTTTTCTGTTGCTCTTGAGTTTTGTTATATTGGTCAATAACTCTCGAGCTTTTGTGGCAATAACTATTTGATAACAGTCTTGATGCCTATTTGTAATTTAGGTTGTTTGCTAGATAATTAATAATGCCTTTTTGCAAGTGTGAATAACTATTTGGTACCACTCTTGACTTCTATGTTTGATACTGATGACGTTCACGTGTTTTCAGGTTTTCAGTTTTAGCAGATTATCGTTATCCCGGAATTGCAAGAAATCAGATGTCAAATAAAAACTAGCAAATTGGGCTTTGTTAGGCTATTGTTCACTGTTGACTATCTTAGACTGGAACATCAGTTTTGGAGAATGTTTGAATATATTCAAAGATTATGTGCGCTTTGGACTCAAACACTGGGATTTGACACAAAAGGTATGCATTTTGTGCTAATTATTTTCATGTGTTCATTCAACAAGCGTAAACGAACCGTTCTACTTAATATGTTTCTAAAGAGCTGCTATTATGTGAACCTCCACTCCCCTAATTCTATTTATCATATTAACACCTAAAAATTAACTTGCCAAAAACATATTCTGCATATATAGACTTCAAGTTTGAATCAGTGCTCAATTTAAAAAATATATTCTTGAACTTAAGGCATTCCAGTTATTATTATAGTGTTTAGATGTACATTTACAAATAATTAGATAAGTAGTTGTTGGTAAATTTGGTCTCGCATGGCTTTCTTGATTATTAAATAAATAGGCTACTCTTAATGCCCAAAAGTTCAGGCAAAAAGGTAATAACGCAACCTGAAAATACCAGCCTCAGTGAATTAAAACCAACGACATAACATCTTTGAAGGAAATGCAGAAGTCAACGAGAATGAAAGCACGAAACTATGTTCGGCCAACAGCAAAACATCTAAGTTATGAAACGCATGTATTATCTGTGTACATGTTCAGCTCAGCAGTGTCTTCAATCAACAAAGTAGATGTTGAGTATCATTCTGAGATTCAGTCCGCATATATGCAGTCACCAGAAACTGGTTGGCATATGGTTTCCGGTCCAATAGAAGCGGTTGTCACAGGTTTGACGCATCTTATTTCATTTGTTATTGTTTTATTAAGTAACAAATACAATTGGTTCTGTCATTTGTGATATCTGCATACTCTTATGTGACCTCTTGAACAATTGCAGCCTGTAGACCAGATGCGAATGTGTTGGACCATCAGCAACATGATTATTCAGAAGATGTACCCGCGAATGCTCATTAGAGGTCACCTTCAATACCATCTCACCACATACACTGTAATGTTAAATGCCACTCAAGCACCATTGGTATGTAATGCAAGCACATTTTTTAAATCACATTTATCACTTCAGTTTCTTTAAGAGTTATTTATTAGTAACCGTCATGTTATTGGTGTTTATCTGTTAGTGTTGGCGGCCAGAGTTCCAAACATAGTTTCTGGTGGTAACACAGCTACCCTAACAGCTACTTATCACCAGCCACAAAGTATTCCAGGTTTTCATTCTAACTGTACTATACTGCTACATACTACTATTAATGGTCATCATCAAAATCCAGCTATGTATCCCAATTATAAGTTTCATGTATTGGATAATTTAGTTGATAGCAGTAATTATTGGCCAATCGGGTCATAATCAAAAAAATTAGCCACCAATATGTTTGATGACTATCAAATAAATTATCACCAGCCACCGATATGTTTAATTATTCCTATCATTGGAAAAGTTGGAAGCTTATAATTTCATGACGCTTTATTAAAAATTGTATAAAATAATTTATGGGAACGTCGATACTTTATTTAATTTTTGACCCAATTGACCAATAATCTATTTAGTGGCGGTTGGTTGAAAACAGTTGATCAGTGCTATATTGGATCAAATAACCCTGTTCATGTACTTAATTATTGCGTATTTTCTTACTATTGTATATACTCGGGATTAGTAATGAAGTAACCATTACGAGGATTTACCACATTATTGTATACTGATGGTTTCTTGAGAATTTTAACTACATTGGGCAACATATTGAATGTTTTTTATGAATGTTGCAGGCGCTTTCCCGAAGATAGTAGACGAAACGAACAGTATTTCAAAAAGATAAAAAGTCAGTCTAAAAGGTACGCATAGCAACAACACCTGTATAAATATAATTATAGTAAGTGAGTTTCTTCTTGAAGGATTTATGAATTGTATCTCTTTTATCGACATAAATCTGATAATATACGGAAAAGAAAGATACTCGGTAAGTAATTATCGAAGTTGCAAACTCTTTAATAGTTGTCGTACTTATTTAAGGCTTAGGCCTAAGGGTTTGTTCTTGGAGCACAAGAAAATTTCGAACCGATTTTATGTTGAAATTGTTATTTACCACATTCCTGTTAACAAGATCTATCTGTTCTTGATACAACCCACCTAACCCTTTTTGCGACACCAATAGAAAGTCTGACCATGCTATGGTTACTCATGCTAACAGGTAAGCCGAAAGAAGGCACAAGTGCACAACTAGAACTTATTTCAAAGGCGGTGTACATACAATTGATATAAGAATACGTGTATGCAAGTATGTAAACACTTCATCAGGATGAATGGAATACGTAGCGTTACAGAAGTGCTACATTATAATGTTTGTAACAGTTCATTGATCTAAATCTGTGCATTGATGTTTAATGGTGATTGTGGATTGAATTTACGTTGAAAAAAGAAATATGCTTTTCTGTATACATAGAATCTATATATAACAGCTATGCTTTTCTGTAGAGGAATGTCTTGGCCTTCTGTCTTTGGTCCTCTTTCGCTATTAAAATTTTCTTCCCACCATTTCCAGTTTACCTCACTGACTGAATGCAACGGAACCTCCTTCTTTAGCACAACACCCCGCGGCAACGCGCGGGCTTCCAACCTCGTTTTTTCGGTTAGATTTTAGGGTTCTTATGAAATTAGGGGTGTTTGGGATTGGGAGTGAGATCAGACTTCTTATGAAATTAATTTTTTAGGGTCTAAATTAAATTTTAGGGCTCTAATAATTTACAGGATTAACCATGTTTGGAATTGCTTTTTAGGACTGATTATTTGGTTGGATGGTTTATCAGAGTTTACCTTTGATTATTGGTTTGGCAGTGTTTAATGTTTTTGCGTTTGGCATGTTTTTAGGTGCTGCCATGGCAGGGTAGGCTTGCTGAGCTTGCTGCCATCGGATCGGATCTATTTGGTTTTTCCACCTATGTTTGGAACTACCATGGTGCGATTACAGCAACGACCGGTGTTTGCAAACGCTATGGTTGTCGTTCATGACTGGTATTTGGTTTTTGCACCCATGGTTTTTGAGGCTATGTTTGCTACACTTGCCCATTATCAATGTAACTCATAATTTCATGAGGCTGTCATGACTTTGAATGAGTGCGGTTAAAGTTGAGATTGTCCGTATCTTGGCAGGGCAGCCTATTACGGTTGCAGCCATGGTCGGTGCTACCACTTTTTCTTGATTGCTATACTATCTGAGCCTATACTAGAAAACTTGATATCATGAATGTACATATGTATCGTTCTACCATTTTCGCGACCTGCTACGGTTGCATAATATCGTCAGGCTGTGATGAGTTTGAATGGGTGCGGTTAAAGTTGAGATTTCCCGTATCTTGGCAGGGCAGCCTGTTACGGTTGCAGCCATGGCGGGTGGATCCACTTTTTCCTAATTGCTACCCTATCTGAGCCTATACTGCTATACTAATCCTTGGGCTTCACAACCCATTTTCTCTTCCAACCCGCCCCGTCCCAGCCCAATAGCAAAATATGGGTTATATGAAAACCTGTCACTGTGGTCTCTCCCTCACAATTTGCGTCATAATATCATGAGGCTGTGATGACTTTGAATGGGTGTGGTTAAAGTTGAGATTGCTCGTATCTTGGCAGGGCAGCCTATTACGGTTGCAGCCATGGCGGGTGCATCCGCTTTTCCTGATTGCTACCCTATCTGAACCTATCCTAGAAAACTTGATAATGCATATCCTTGATTTGGAGGATTGCATATGCTGACACAAACTAGAACTTGGCATGGCAGCGCTATATAATCTAGCGCTGCAGCCATGTGCAACAATATTTAATGATTATTATCATACGATACCCTATTACGCAGTGTTCAGAACCAGTCTTGAAGTGAATGAATATAATAGGGTGTCATAAATTTGTGGATTAGATTAAAGCACCGAATCTGTGACATTTTTTTTACCCAACCCACGCCTGACTTTTAGAAGATATATATATATATATATATAATATAACAGGCTGTGATGAATTTGTGGATTCGATTAAAGCAACGAATGTCTGTGTCTTGGCAGGGTAAACTACTACGTGTTCCTTGTAGCATTGGACTGGACTTAGAAGTGACTAGATATTATGAGATTGGGCTTAGTCTGAGTTGGGCTTTGTTTTGTATTTTAGCCTTTGTTTTTGTTTTAGTTTTGTTGTAACCTTGTATCCTTTGCTTGTTGTATGAATCTCCGTTTCACTTGTGTTCTGATTTGACTCCATTATGAACACTTTAGCCCTTCTCGGGTTGGGGTGTTACAATTTGCGTCATAATATCATGAGGCTGTGATGACTTTGAATGGGTGCGGTTAAAGTTGAGATTGCCCGTATCTTGGCAGGGCAGCCTATTACGGTTGCAGCCATGGCGGGTGCATCCGCTTTTCCTGATTGCTACCCTATCTGAGCCTATCCTAGAAAACTTGATAATGCATATCCTTGATTTGGAGGATTGCATATGCTGACACAAACTAGAACTTGGCATGGCAGCGCTATATAATCTAGCGCTGCAGCCATGTGCAACAATATTTAATGATTATTATCATACGATACCCCATTACGCAGTGTTCAGAATCAGTCTTGAAGTGAATGAATATAATAGGGTGTCATAAATTTGTGGATTAGATTAAAGCACCGAATCTGTGACATTTTTTTTTACCCAACCCACGCCTGACTTTTAGAAGATATATATATAATATAACAGGCTGTGATGAATTTGTGGATTCGATTAAAGCAACGAATCTCCGTGTCTTGGCAGGGTAAACTATTACGTTTGCAGCCATGGCGGTTGTATTCACTTTTTTCGATTACTAATGAATGTGAATCAGATGATATTGGTAATTTGAGGTCTGAAACATAACTTGGCACGGCAATAACCGGATTGTGTGATAGCATATTTGCTATTACGCAACCGCGTTTCTTTTGCAGCCATGGCTGAATTATGACCTTTTTTTACCATTTTACATCCACAAATCTGAGCCTGACGCTCTATTCAAACCTGTTTTCTAAGTGTCGTTTGCCAAAACATGTATCTTGGCATGTATCTTATGCATATTTATTGTAAAGAAAAGTGTCATTTGCTGTGTTAACGAATATTTGTAAAGAAAAGTGGGTGACCGAGATGCTTTAAATACGCTACATTCTGGAAAACAGTTGAAGGAATACCAACAGTTGCACGAGGAATATTCTGGTATGCTTTAAAGCATGTGTTACCTTTTCTTTTTACTAGACCTTTTGTGTAGTGTTCTGTTTTTTGAATATTTGCAGTTGATTTAAAGGTTTTGATAGAGAGAATGCAAAAGAAAAGTTCTTTTCGATTTAATCATGTTGTCAATATTACATGACTTAAATTCAGGTACATTTTTTCCCATTAGATAAATTATTTTTGAAAATTCAAGTTAAATGTCTGAATGTTTGAACTTCACTGTCTTTAAATGTGATTGTATAGAAAAAATATGGCCAACAAAGAACAATCGAGATAGTCACAAAATCGCTTGAAGTTTGACGCTGAATGGAGACTGATCGGCATGAAGAGCATCAGCAAGAGCAACATTCGGACAACGCGAATGCAGATAAAAATGTGAATGATACGGTAAGGTTTATCGTAATTTATCGATTTTCAGTTAAGGTTTATCGTAATTTATGTTTAATTGTGCGTATTATATTTTAAGTAAATTGGTTTGGTTTTCTTCTTAGGCTTTTCCGATGATTCATGGCGATGAAGCTCTTAAGATGGCGAATGCCTTTGAAGCTGTTATCAGAAGTTAACAGGGTGTGGTTGCAACCGTAGAGTGTGCGGCGAGGCGGTTTTATGGGATCAAATACCACTCTCAGGTATACGATTTCTGATTTTGGCTTTTCTTGCGAAATTTAGTAGTTTGAGTTAACATTATTGTGCATTATATCTTTATATAATTAAAAATCATTTATGTTTATCCAAATGTTAGATTCTTGAAGCAAGCCCGCTGTTATAGTTTTACTATATATTGTTTTGTTACCGGTTAATTTTTTGCCATTCATTTTGGGTCGTGCATATCCACTTTGTAGACTTATTGTGAAGCGCCTGTGTAACGAATTGTGCTTGCATCTGTTAGTGGTAACTTATTCAGTTTTAGTTCGTTATGTTTGTTTATATAATTTCTATGGTTTGTTGTTGTGTAGAAAGAAATTGATGAAAGTGAAGGAGCAAATTATCCGTANGGTAGCCATATGGCTGTAGCCATGGCGGGTTTCGGGTACCACTTCCTTTAATGCTGACCTGAGCCTGCTTATACAGAATTCCACCAATGTGGGTGTGACCATGTGGTTCTGCAGGCAATGATGTTTTGTCAGCTTTCTTTGTCTTGGTAAGTGTATCTTGCCGAAGCGCGTGTCTTGGCGGGGTAGATAGTTTATGAAAGTTGGTCAAAATGGATCGTGTTTGGTATTATGTGGAATCATGGACCATACTGAGTACTTCAGTCGAGGTAACAGGTATACGATTTCTGATTTTGGCTTTTCTTGCGAAATTTAGTAGTTTGAGTTAACATTATTGTGCGTTATATCTTTATATAATTCATTTATGTTTATCCAAATGTTAGATTCTTGAAGCAAGCCCGCTGTTATAGTTTTACTATATATTGTTTTGTTACCGGTTAATTTTTTGCCATTCATTTTGGGTCGTGCATATCCACTTTGTAGACTTATTGTGAAGCGCCTGTGTAACGAATTGTGCTTGCATCTGTTAGTGGTAACTTATTCAGTTTTAGTTCGTTATGTTTGTTTATATAATTTCTATGGTTTGTTGTTGTGTAGAAAGAAATTGATGAAAGCAAAGGAGCAAATTATCCGTAAGATGATGAGAGTGCAAATTCTGATACTTCCCAGGTTATTATCTCATTCACAACATTGTCTGTCATATGTTATGTGGGAGACTGGACTGATATTGTGCACCAGAAAAAGGCATAACGGCTATAAGTAACGAGTTCGTGTGATTGCGAGTTTGAGACCACAAGAAATGACTAATGTTATGCATCATGAAATAAACTAATAAGTAATTTCTAAAGGCAATTACAAACGCCCCTTAACAGTTTGTACACAAATTACATTTGAATTTTTAATCGTGTACATTTAGTTATTCCCATTGTGAATGAAAGCAGTTACGTTATTTGTGCTTTTACCCATTTTAACCTGTTGTAACGTATCAAAATGCTTTCATGTTTGCAGAAGTACAAGGCAGCTGGGTGGTCGTGAACGATGAACCATTGACCTTCCAAGTAGCATTCGTGAGATCCGAGCAGGTCAATATATCAGAGTCACAACCGACACTGTAAAATCTTTGACGTGTACTGCCCGCTTTGATAATCAGGTACTTCTCCACTTAAATTGTTTCATTCTCAGTTCAGTTTTTGCAAAGATAGATAGAGTTGTCTTCAGGTGGCAACAGCGACGCTGCTGCTTTGATACGCCAAGAAATTGAGGGCAAATTTGTTAAAAGTGTCGTGGTTGAATCCATTCTGGTGTTGTTTCTTCCATTTTTGTTTTTTGAATCTCCGCTTCTTTTGTGGCAGCCTCATGAATCTGGTGTTGGACCCATTCTCTATTTGGTAAGCGGCTTTGCTAATTTACATTCATATAGCATATTCTCTACTTTTATGCAAAAAACTTCAAACGTGATGCCGAAATATGTCATGAGTTACAAGTTCGGGATTAACAGATTGTGCACTTTAATGAGCCGAATGTAAATGGAATAATTACGCCCACTCTGGCAATTCAAGTACATCTTCAGCGGGTACGTTCTGTTCTTATAGCTCTGTTCAATGACAATTAAAGTACCATATTTGGAAGCAGTTTCTGTTAAATTTCAGTGAATGTAATGTGGGTCTGCTTTTTATACACATTTTACCCATAAAGAAACAGTCTTCGCATATCTTTTTTACCGTTTTTTACTCTATATGATCCAGGGATATCTTACCGTGCTTGCATATATTGGCGACTTCTTTCTATAACGAAAGACACCAAAGAATTTTCGGACCCTATGTTGAACTCAACTATGGTATTGCTATCAGAAGTATACTAGCATAATTCTTGCATGTATAACACATTATCATGAACTTAGAATCAATACTCTGATCAGTTAATCAATGCTTCATGTATTGTGATTAGAGGCACACCAAGGATACACCTATGTTCGGCCAATAAAGTTTGCAAGATTTTCCATTCATCTTAAAATGTTTTTGACAGCTAAAGTTTTGCAATATTTTTCATTCACAGTGTTAATGACTTAACGACCTGTGTGATGATATGATACTCAACAATTCGTGCCTGAATTATTAATGGGCAATTAATCTTCTCTTTCGTCTTTTTAGAACATCTATGTAGTACTCACCTATTAATAATTTTATTATGTCTTTCGTTTGCTGCTGCAGCAGCAGAGGGTGCAGCGGCTGTAGCTTATACAATGGATGAGCCATGGAAAATCGTAAGTTCTGTAGTTGGACACTTGAAAAATAAATTTGAAGAACAACCAGTTTCTAGCTTACACCTTCAAGGTTTGTCTATATTTCTTTTAACCTTTTACTTACGAAAACAATATAACATTACGACTAAAGGTGGGCAGCTGGCAAATGCTCAGTATGAGTGGGTAATGTTAAGGTTGGTTTGACATCTCTTTTTGGCTTTGCTTTCTTTTGTTCTTTGAGGATGGTTATTGACAAAATATAGATTTTATGAAAAAACCACTACTACAATTTAGTTTTAGTAATAACAAGTGATAGCGTCAATAAAAAAAAAGTCAGCAGTCATTTGGTGGCCCGGACATGTTATTAAGGCTGTTTTGTAAATTTTGTAGCCACCATGGCAAGGAAATAACCCACAAGATCATCCTGCCATGATTTAGGTAAATTGTCAATTTAAAATTTCCAGCATTATAATTTGTCTTGCTTTTAGTACACTTTTCATTTAAAACAACCAATTCTTTTTGCGCAAATATTTCAATGAGACGGTAAGTAAATGTGTTGTATACGGGTGATTTCCTCCTTGAAATGACAACTTCGATATAGTTCCGATGGTTGATGCTTTTCTACTACGGAAGCTGCTCATCAGTATGTTAACTTCTAAAATCATTTTTTTTCATTGTATTTGTTCTACCGTTTTGCCCCAACGAGTAACTTCTCCACATTGACTTAATTTAGGTGAGATTAGCACAATGGTGACCCAAGGGGAAAATTGGACAGCCTCTGTAATGGTCCAAGATTAGCACTTTTCATAGGGATCGGTTTGTGTTAAGCATAAATCATTTTTATTTTTATTCTTTTTATTTTTTTTAGTTCTTATTTGACTTTGAATTGCTAATATGCAGCGCCGTTGGCAGGGGAGTCAATATGAGGAGTTCGGACGGTTTTGTTTGTGAATTTGAGGCGAAAGTTGAGAAGATGTCCTTGCTTCAAGGTATTTTTTATTAGTGTGTTTTGTATTAACTGAAGTTTTCGAATTAGGCTGCGTTTATTTTGGCATGTTTACTTGAATTGCGGTGGTGGTGTATGTCTAATTGATGAATTTTAGCATGATTGTATCACTCAACTTCATATAAAATAAAAATATGTCACCTCATCTGGGTATCTAATTTTTTATAGCTTTATGTTTTTTTATGACAATATAGAATCTCATACTTTGTTTATTGATTTTCCATAGGTGTATGATAAGAGTTGAGAGAAAAAATGTTACTTCATGCTCCAAAAAGTAACAATCTTGAGGGATACACAATGTAGGAATCTGGATCTGTCAATGTAGTTGTAGGGATTGTGATGCTATGTTGGACTGTTCAAGGTTCTTATATGCTCTTTTCGGTTGTTAGTTTTTAGTTTACTTGCTCATTTTTGGTAAAAAAAAATGTTGAACCAATGATGAGCAGCTTTGGGATGCTCAGGAACATGAATGCACCTGTGGGGTACTGCAACGGTTCGTAGTCAATCACTACTTGCACGATGTACTGGATTTCAGGAGCATCAAAGTAAACAACTATAACACTGCTATCTTTCTTAAACCTGTCCCCAAAGTCTTTATATTTATTATTGTGGTTATTTGTAACAGCAAGTGACCCATCACCAGCCTATCCGGGATAAGTACCAGCTCAATCATCAACATTGTCGTCAAAAGCGTTGTGGACATCTCATAAGGTATGATTACAGGCTACCTTTCAGCACTACATTTTATGCTATGTTTTATTTAAGATATCATATATATTAGCTATGGTTTACATAATAACAATAGTCTTAGATTATTTATAATGGGTGTCAAGTTAGATATTATAAGGCTATAAAGAAATTAAATTTAGATCAACGAAGAAAATTTTTCACTGAAAAATTAATGCTTTAAAATAAACAGATACGTGTAAATAATTTCTTTCTCAACATATTCAGGTTTGATTGTCTAAGTTTAATGGATGCATACACCCAGATAAATACACTTGCAGAAAATATTTCTTGGTGATCGCGGTTGAAAATCGTCTTCATGTCTTTTATACACTTTTTTTTATCTGTTTTGCGTTTTTTTATTAGATGAAGTTGGAAGCTTCCTGGAATGAATGGCACGAAGGAGCTTCAAGATTGGGATTCCTTCCATGGGGCAGACTCTAAGCAGGGTAAGTTGAAAGAAACTAGAAATGGCTAGACAAACTGGTCTAATGGATTCAGTGATGGGTCAAAATGAGCTACAATTGTTGCTGCCTTTTTTATAATGTTTAGAGATGGTCTATTATTAAACGGATCAAAACATGTCAATTTTCAACTGGGAACACAACATTTTAACTGGGTCAAACATATCATTTTTTGGTAGAGGTTGAAAAAGATCGGCCAGGCCACATAGGTAGACCTGCAACCACTTTTCGTTAATATGTTGATAAATAGAAATATGATAACTAACTACTACTATGCAACCACTTTTCGTTATTATGTTGATAAATAGAAATATGATAACTAAGTACTGCTATCATTACGGTAGGAATTTAAATTGCTCGAATAAATTCATTTAGAAAATTGTATGCATATGAAATAGATTTTCAATCCATTTGACCCATTCCATGTTTAAGCCATATTTTTAAAATATTGACCCTTTTCAGTTAAAATGCGACTCACAATGGTCCAGACTTAAATATGCCAATTTTATTTTGAATGATAGCAAAATTGGTTTACAAATTAGTTGTATTACAATTAGGTACTTTAATTGCAGTTCTATATCAGTGACAATATTTGGTGCTTTTGAAAGATGAAAAGAACGCATGTGAAGCAGATGGTTAACAAGCTGCAAAATATCAACAAATACAAGAAACAGGGAGGCGAAGGCTTAAAAGTAAGAAACCTCGAAGCGAAGGACTAAAAGTGGTTGCTGCACTTAAAAGATATCAGTGTACACAAGAGCAGTATAAGCTGGTACCTGAGATCCTTATACTTTATATAAACATGCTGCAAAAATGAGACCTGAGATACTATGAGAAAACTTTGAAGTTCTTTTTACTTCATTAAGAAAATACTTATGTGTATCTGTCTTTCATATTCTTTTTTACTACAACAAAACAATTTATTGATATGGAGTTACTTTTTAACATTGATATGGAGTTACTTTTTAAACTTGCTACAGCTCAAAATCCGAAACCGATATTGCAGCAAAATGCATATAAAGCTTATGTATGCACACAATTGCAATCTTTAAATTTTTGTTGCACCATTTCTACTTTGCAACACTTACTGAAAACTTCTTTGGGAAAACACCCCGCAGCAACGCGCGGGTTTTCCCACTCGTATGTTACTAAAGATGATGGTAACTTTACTTACTTATATATATTTTTTTATCTGTAATATATATTAACAACAACGCATTACTATAATCATTCTGTTTCTTAAAATTTTGTAAGTTTATTGGTATTCAGTTTTGACAAGAAAAGAAAATAATAGTAATACATAATTTCAGTTAAAAAAAATCGCTAAGACCTGGTAGAAATTTAATTATTAAAATCAACATGCCTTCTAATTTTACTTTTCTTTGTAAATTATACCGCTGGCAACATGTTTTGGCAAACCTTTGCTTTCATCTTGTTCAAAATGTTAAATGTTTAATCATTAACTAACAATTATTAATAACTTTATATTACATTCTTTTGTAAAAGAAAAGTATTTTACTTTAAATAGCCTAAAAAGAATCATTATGTTTTAAGATGGGGAAAAAAAACTTTTAGGGTTTTCCAGTTTATAGGGAAAAGATTGATTGTTAATTTTGCTTTCGAGCGGTCGGAATTATGTTTTAATCATGTGTCAAAAATTTATATTTACTAGATTGTGAGTGCAAAAATTAAATAAGCTACTTACAATTTACATCGACAATATCGGCTATAGAGTTACATAAACATTTGTAGTTCAAGAACAACAACTTTCTTAATGGTGCAATATTTTTTAAAACAAAGTTGATTTGCACACATTAATTTTTACTTATATACATAAGTGTACAAACAGAAAAAGCAAAATGTATGTTATGCAACTATTTAAGGCATGATGTCGCGTTAGCCACGACTAAAGTACTAATGCAAATCATTTGTCGTTGGCCTAATAAATAACTTTTTAATGTTGAATATAATTATATATTATTTATAAGTAAAATAATCTAGTAAATCATATATATTGGTAAAGTAGCAATAATATGTTACTAATGATGATGGTAACTTTATTTAATTATTTTTTTATTTTTAGTTTTTGTCTATGATATGTAGTAACAACAATACATTGTAATCATTTTGTTTCTTAAAATTCTGTAAGTTTATTGGAATTCAGATTTGAAAAGAAGAAAAAATAATACTTAATTTCAGCTAAAAAAATTCAATAAGACCTGGTAGAAAATGTAATTATAAAATCAACATACCTTCTAATTTTAATTTTCTTTGTAAATTATACCCTTGGCAACACGTTATGGCAGACTGTTAGTTTTATCTTGTTAAAATCGTTTTTAATGCTTAATTATTGGGTTAGAATCAAAAGATAAAAAAAAATAAAAAAAATAAATCATAACCATACATTTCAGATGCACCTATAAAAGTAGATGCATATCCGTTAAAATTCTTCATCTTATTTGAAATATCTGGCTAGAATCATTCTCATTTTTCTCATTAACTAACAATTATTAATAACTTTATATTACACTCTTTTGTAAAAGAAAAGTATTTTACTTTGAACAGCCTAGAAATAATCATTATGTTTTTAGGATGGGGAAAAATAACTTTTAGGATTTTCCAATTTACGGTCAAAAGATTGATGGTTGATTTTGCTTTCGAGTGGTCGGAATTATGTTTAATCACGTGTAAAAAATTTATATTTAATTACTAGATTGTGAGTGCAAAAAATAAGCTAATCACAATTGACATTATTGACAATATTAGCTAAAGAGTTTCACAAACGTTTGTAGTTTAAGAATAACAACTTTCTTAGTAGCGCAATATTTTTTAAAACAAAGTTGATTTGCACACATGAGTTTTTACTTATATACACAAGTGTACAAACAAACAATGCAAAATGAAAGTTATGCAGTTATTTAAGACACGAAGTGGTGTTAGCCACAACTAAATGCAAAAGAAATAAGTTACCATCAAATATTACACATGAATAACAGTAAAAATGTATTTGTCAAGATCAATGAAGATGGTTTCTAATAAAACTCATTATGCCAGAACTGTTATTTCATGCGGAAAATAGTACTTACATTAAGTTATCCGTGTGATGGTTTTTACGTTTACTGCTTTTCATGTCTAGAGCGAAACAACTTGTTGTTTGTGAGTCTTTATATTTATTATGAAAGTAGTTTGCATAAAAAAAATGTTGAACCAATGATGAGCAGCTTTGGGATGCTCAGGAACATGAATGCACCTGTGGGGTACTGCAACGGTTCGTAGTCAATCACTACTTGCATGATGTACTGGATTTCAGGAGCATCAAAGTAAACAACTATAACACTGCTATCTTTCTTAAACCTGTCCCCAAAGTCTTTATATTTATTATTGTGGTTATTTGTAACAGCAAGTGACCCATCACCAGCCTATTCGGGATAAGTACCAACTCAATCATCAACATTGTCGTCAAAAGCGTTGTGGACATCTCATAAGGTATGATTACAGGCTACCTTTCAGCACTACATTTTATGCTATGTTTTATTTAAGATATCATATATATTAGCTATGGTTTACATAATAACAATAGTCTTAGATTATTTATAATGAGTGTCAAGTTAGATATTATAAGGCTATAAAGAAATTAAATTTAGATCAACAAAGAAAAATTTTCACTGAAAAATTAATGCTTTAAAATAAACAGATACGTGTAAATAATTTCTTTCACAACATATTCAGATTTGATTGTCTAAGTTTAATGGATGCATACACCCAGATAAATACACTTGCAGAAAATATTTCTTGGTAATCGCGGTTGAAAATCGTCTTCATGTCTTTTATACACTTTTTTTATCTGGTTTGCGTTTTTTTATTAGATGAAGTTGGAAACTTCCTGGAATGAATGGCACGAAGGAGCTTCAAGATTGGGATTCCTTCCATGGGGCAGACTCTAAGCAGGGTAAGTTGAAAGAAACTAGAAATGGCTAGACAAACTGGTCTAATGGATTGAGTGATGGGTCAAAACGAGCTACAATTGTTGCTGGCTTTTTTATAATGTTTAGAGATGGTCTATTATTAAACGGGTCAAAACATGTCAATTTTCAACTGGGAACACAACATTTTAACTGGGTCAAACATATCATTTTTTGGCAGAGGTTGAAAAAGATCGGCCAGGCCACATAGGTAGACCTGCAACCACTTTTCGTTAATATGTTGATAAATAGAAATATGATAACTAACTACTACTATGCAACCACTTTTCGTTATTATGTTGATAAATAGAAATATGATAACTAAGTACTGCTATCATTACGGTAGGAATTTAAATTGCTCGAATAAATTCATTTAGAAAATTGTATGCATATGAAATAGATTTTCAATCCATTTGACCCATTCCATGTTTAAGCCATATTTTTAAAATATTGACCCTTTTCAGTTAAAATGCGACTCAGAATGGTCCAGACTTAAATATGCCAATTTTATTTTGAATGATAGCAAAATTGGTTTACAAATTAGTTGTATTACAATTAGGTACTTTAATTGCAGTTCTATATCAGTGACAATATTTGGTGCTTTTAAAAAATGAAAAGAACGCATGTGAAGCAGATCGTTAACAAGCTGCAAAATATCAACAAATACAAGAAACAGGGAGGCGAAGGCTTAAAAGTAAGAAACCTCGAAGCGAAGGACTAAAAGTGGTTGCTGCACTTAAAAGATATCGGTGTACACAAGAGCAGTATAAGCTGGTACCTGAGATCCTTATACTTTATATAAACATGCTGCAAAAATGAGACCTGAGATACTATGAGAAAACTTTGAAGTTCTTTTTACTTCATTAAGAAAATACTTATGTGTATGTGTCTTTCATATTCTTTTTTACTAGAACAAAACAATTTATTGATATGGAGTTACTTTTTAACATTGATATGGAGTTACTTTTTAAACTTGCTACAGCTCAAAATCCGAAACCGATATTGCAGCAAAATGCATATAAAGCTTATGTATGCACACCATTGCAATCTTTAAATTTTTGTTGCACCATTTCTACTTTGCAACACTTACTGAAAACTTCTTTGGGAAAACACCCCGCAGCAACGCGCGGGTTTTCCCACTCGTTATTATCTATTTAAAAACTGAATAATTATGGAGTATCTATTTGTAGCTTTATCAAACATATACTAAACCATGTTGTTCCATTTTTAAAAATTTCAGAGGGAACCGGTAAAACCGTCAAAAATTTCAAAGATGTCGATTATCCTGATCTTATCAATCTACCATTTCAAGATCAAACCTGCAGCATACTGAAACATTTGTTTTTCAAGGAAATTGGACCTACAAGTTCTGAATTTAAAGAGGTAAAGCTACAGCATATCAGTCATCCACACGAGCTAATATTAGTTAATACACAACGCGTTGATACGTCAGGAGCAACATCCTCAAAGGGGAAGTCGTACATGTTGTTAGAGTTGTGGATAATTATGAATATGTGTATGACTAGAATCGAACTCGAGACCACGGGATTGCACACTTTACGTATGAGAATTAAAGTTTAAATAATTTAATATAAAAAGTTATATTTAATTATTGATTACACAAAACAAATAAAGAATCAAAGTATAAGGACCATGGATAAAAATAGAGAACAAGAAGGATCTAGAATTCTATCCCTAACTTGTTCCCTAAGTTTTGTATCCTATAAAAGCAAAGGCAATGATTTTAATGAGGCACTTTATTTTGCATACTCTAATTTTAGTACATACCAAAGGACAAATCCTCACCATCCATCTAGTTTGATCTAATGGTGAAACATAAGTCATGGTTTTCTCCCTTTTTCTTTTTCTTTTTGTCTTTCTTATTTATTTATTTATTTATTATTTAATTATTTTTTTTTCTCCTTCCTTCATGTATTTTTTCATTTCTTTTTTCTTTCTTTCTTTCTTTTTTGTTCTTTCTTCAGGAAGGGCTTTTTTTTTTTTTTTTTTTTTTTTTTTTTTTTTTCATTTCTTTTTTTTTCTTTGTTTCTCTTGTCCATTCAATACACGAGAGTCTTTTTTATTTATTTTTTTATTTTTTATTTTTTTTCCTTCTTTTTTTAATTCACTTTTCTAAGTTCACTTTTTTTTAATTGATTTTTTTAGTTCACGTTTTTTTCCACCTTCATACATTTTTTACTGTTTGCATACGTTTTTGTCCGTTTTCATACGTTTTCGCCCGTTTTCGTCAGTTTTCATACATTTTGTTCGTATTCATACGTTTTCGTCTGTTTCCTTAGGTTTTCGCACGTTTTCGTCTGTTCTGATATGTTTTCATACGTTTTCGTTTGTTTCTATACGTTTTCGTCCGTTTTCATACGTTTTCGTTCGTTTTAATACGTTTTCATCCGTTTTCTTTTGTTTTCGTCCATTTTTCATACGTTTTCATCCGTTTTTATACGTGTTTTTACGCTTTCATACGTTTTTGTCCGTTTCATACATATTCATATGTTTTTTTGCATTTTCGTTCGTTTTCATCCGTTTTTTCGTTTTCGTCCTATTTTTCATATGTTTTCTTCCTTTTTTTCATACGTGTTTTTATGCTTTCATATGTTTTCGTCCATTTTCATATATATTCTTCTGTTTCTTATATTTTCATCGTTTTCATTTGTTTCTTCTGTTTTTCCATGTTTTTGGCCATTCTCAGACGTTTTCATACGTTTCGGAATATCACAAGTGATATTCTGTGATATTTAGAATATCACCCTAGTGATATTCTGAATATCACAAGGGATATTCGGAATATCACAGGTGATTATCTGAATATCACATATGATATTTTGTTATTTTCTGAATATCACAAGTGATATTATCACATATGATATTCTGAGTACCACAAATGATATTTCGAATATCACAAGTGATATTCCATGATATTGTGAATATCACAAGTGATTTTTTGAATAACACATGTGACATTCTTTGATTTTTTGAATATCACAAGTGATATTCTGAGTACCACAAATGATATTTTGAATTCATAAGTGATATTCTGTGATATTCAGAATATTACAAGTGATACTCTGAATATCACAAGTGATACTCTGAATATCAATTGTGATATTCAAAAACGTATGGAAAACGTATGAAAACGGGTGAAAACATAAGAAAATCACAAAGTGATATTCAGAAAGTCACAAGTGATATTCTGAATATCACTTGTCATATTCAGAAACATAAGAAAATGAACGAAAACATAAGAAAACGGGTGAATATGTAGGAAAACGTACAAAAATGTATGCAAGCGTAAAAACACATATGAAAATAGACAAAAACATATAAAAATGGACGAAAACGTATCTAAACGAACGAAAACATAAGTAAACAAACAATTGTGGTACTCAGAATATCACAATTTATATTCCATGATATTGTGAATATCACAAGTGATTTTTTGAATAACACATGTGACATTCTTTGATTTTCAAGTGATACTCTGAATATCACAAGTGATACTATGAATATCACAAGTGATACTCTGAATATCACAAGTGATTTTCTAAATATCACAAGTGATACTCTGATTATCAATTCTGATATTCAAAATCGTATGGAAACGTATGAAAACGGGTGAAAACATAAGAAAATCACAAGTGATATTCAAAAAATCACAAGTGATATTCAGAAAATCACAAGTGATATTCAAAAAATCACAAGTGATATTCTGAATATCACTTGTCATATTCAGAACATAAGAAACGAACAAAAACATAAGAAAACGGGTGAATACGTATGAAAACGTACAAAAATGTATGAAAGCATAAAAACACATATGAAAATAGACAAATAGTCCCAATGCTTCAGATGCTTAGAACTTCCTGGGTTGCTGTATTCTTAGTGACAAACATGTATGTCTATGCTATTTATTTGTTTCTAAGTTGTGTGTGTGTGTGTGTGTGTGTTTGTGTGTGTTTGAACTCAATTATGTTACTTAACTTTCGTCTCATGATTAACTTCTAAGCCATTCATACATTAACAAAAAAATATGAAAATATTTTGATGCAGATTTGAATGAGACCTGTGTAAAAAAATAGCCTAATCAAAAACTGCAGTTGTGGTTGAAGAAAGAACAACTTATCCACAAAATAAACAGACGAAACTCAAATACCTGTGATATCATCTGTGATATAACCGGTGATATCATGTGATATCACATGATATCACATGTGATATCACATGATATCACTGATCATATCACAGATGATATCATAGGTGATATCACATGATATCACAGGTGATATCAACTGTGATATCATCGGTGATAGCACATGTCATATCACCGGTGATAGCACATGTCATATCACTGGTGATAGCACCTGTGACATCAAACTGGTGATAGCCCATGCCATCCACCGGTGTTCAAATCCAAGACAAAGCAATACGAGCATCTACCATCACATAAACGGGACAACATTGCCACACACCGCCATCACCTAAACTAGAAGGTTTTTCAATGGTGTTAGTTTCGGAAGACGGAGATGATGACTTGGAGTCGGTGGTGACGGTGTCGGAATGTGAATTCATTTTACGGAGAAAGAATATTCCGGCGAGTGTTGTCGACAAGAATATGAGAATAATGATCAATTCACATTGGTTTCTTATATGTTGTGTTACGGAGAAAGATTTTTTTTTTCTTTTTTTACTCTCTAGAACTTAGTTTAGTTTTTTAGAATGACAAAATGTTGTTATTTGATTGAATGAGATTGAAGCATTGTTTTTCATCATTATCAAATTATAAGTGTTAGGTGGTGGTGAACAGGAAGAATAAAAAAGTGTTCTTATTTGGTTGAATGTATGTCATTTAGTTGAATGTATGTTATGATATCACTTGTGATAGCACTTGTCATATCACAGGTTCCTCCATCGCCACCACTGATTCGACAAATACAAGAAAACTGACACTCTTGTTTTCACCTATGATATCAAAAGTTCCTCCAAAAGCTTAACGATATGAGAATACGATATACTGCAAAGATCCATTCTCATGAAATGAATGACCAAAAGAAGCTAATGATAAAAAAAGGTGTTTAACTGAAAACAAGAGATGTTATGATGCTTATGGTAGACTTGTGGTGATTTTTCTATTTAATGGATACATTGTGCATGTTTCGATAGGTTTTACAACGGAATTTGAAAATATCTGTGGTTGAATCAACAAACTAAAAAAGTTATGGTTGAAGAAAGCACAACATCTTTATAAACAAACTGAAGAAGCGTGATATCACCTGTGATATCGCATGATATCACCTGTGATATCATACATGATATCACCTGAGATATCACACATGATATCACCTGAGATATAATACATGATATCACCTGTGATATCCTATGTTCCTTACCACTGATTCAACAAAAAGAAGAAATACTATTATCACTTGTCATATTTCGAAAACATAGTTAATATTTATTTATTTGTTTTGATATCCTATTTAATGTGTGTTTTATCACCATATTTAATAGCTTCTAATAGTGTGAAATCCGATGGGTTAGCTTAATATGTGTTTGTTGTTATGTTTGAATTTATGTTTCAAATGGTATTGAAATCTTTTAGTTGGTAATACAAAATGCTAATACTAATAGTCTATTTTCTCTATACATAAAGGTGTTATCAACTGGAATATCCAACTAAGAACATGAATTATCACAAAAGATAATCAAGTTCATATAAAATGTTAATGATTATGGTTTTTGTTCTCTACATATATGTGTTATCAGTTGTGATACTAAACTGAGAATATGAAATATATATTCTTACCAAATGTGATAATGAATTTAGTATATGAAAGAAATAATAAACATTACTTGTCATATTTTATCGCCGGCTCAACATTCGGCTTCGATATCGCCTGAACTTAAAAACACTTTTTCTTCATCTTTACATATGAGTGATATCATATGTGATAAAGTAATAAATATGACATTCATTTTGTATTTTACATATAAGTAATATCACTGGTGATGAAGTAATAAAATTTAATTCTTGTATTATATGCATGAGTAATATCACAGGTGATAAATCATTAAAATGGACGAAAATGTATGAAAACGGAAAACGTATGAAAACGAACTAAAACAT
>LBNU01023519.1:69544-83435 GCA_014162995.1 Artemisia annua
CAAATGTGCATGTTTTCCAGAATTCCTCTCAAAAGTACCTAAAATGACAAAAGGAACGATTTAGGGCAATATTTAATCACATTTATACGAATTAGGGCTTAAATGACCCCCTAAAAGCATAACACTTTTCGTCTCATCACATGGTTTCCGACTTTTTTTGGCTGACTAATCCACAGGGTTTGAACCCACCGCCACACAGACTCAAACCAGGAACTAGGTCATAACTTCCCAGAAACTAGGTTAAACTTTCTCAAATCTTTACCATAAGCTACCACCACTTAGTATAAGCCTCCTAGGACTTAATATTAGTCACTAAACACTCATAGGACCCTAAACTAGGCACTAAACCCTAGGCAAAACCCTAAACTCTCACTAGGCAAAACTAGGTTAAAACTAAACCTAACACCTAAACTAAGCTACCTTAGCACCTCAAAACTCACAAGCTAGCACCCTAGCACCTCCCTTATACTAAGCTAGCAACCTAGCACCTCACAAGCAAGCAAGAAAGGAGGTGCATCGCCTCCTTGACACCACCTTTCTCGCTAACACCTTCACCACCGCAACCGGCCTATACCAGCCCCCTAGCTACCATGTAGCTCATCCTCATCACCCTTTAGACCTCCCACATCACCCTCTAGCCTTGCTTACTCGACCTCCCTCCTCTCGACACCTAGCGTACCTTTACTTGGTCGCTACTCCAAACGCACCCTATAAATAGCATGCAATCCCCTTCCTTTCACTTCACACCTCCCTCTCTTCTCTATCACATACATTTCTGTAGTACTAGATCATTAGAACCCATAGGAGTCAAGTACAATAGCCTTGATCCCTTGTCAAGTTAAGTTTTTGGCCGAGAAACCCTAATAGGTCACGTTAAGCCTTGCACGACCTAGGTAAGCCTCAACCTTGATCCTAGTAGCCTTAGTACTGACCTAGAACACTTAGGTTATGCCTTAGGAGCTTTAGAGTAGCATTGAACCTTTTCTTTTAGAAGTTTTCATTTAGAAACCCTAATTTTAGATAAATACTTGTTTATGTGCTAAATTGCCTTATTATATGATATAATCTAAATTAGGAGACTTAGTTAAGTATATATTAACTAAACATAAGCTAGGAAACTTAATTATCTCATTAGAATACAATTTGCATGGAAAAAGGACTAGTTTTGCAATAGTTTTCATGCATAGGGATATATACTGTAAATTTCTGAAAATATGAAGTATAGGGACTGATTTTGACATTTCTTAAAAGTCAAAAGTATAAGGACTCTTTTTGCAAAGTTCTAAACCCCTAGGATAGAAAGTAAAATAAGTTATAAACTTAAAAGGACTAGTTTTGCAAATATTGTTAAGTTAAGGGTATAAAGGGTAAATATTGAAAGTTATTATAGTTTAAGTACCATTTCTGCCATTTCTCTAAAATATATAAATATAGGGACCAAATGTGCAAAAGTTAGAAAGTTAAATGCTTAAATGTTATAAGTTTATAAGTATAGGGTAGAAAGTGTAAATATGTAAACTTGAAGGGTATAAACGGACTATTTTCATATAAGTGAAAAACCTATTTTAAGTTAGAAGAATAACACAATACTAGGGAGCTTCATGTGAGGGGTATCATGTGGATATTTTGTTTTGATAAGTTTGCTGGGTTTACGATTTAAATTGCCCTGACTCCTCAAACGATTATTGCATGACCTCTGAATTATGATGGCCCGAACGGTGTTATGTTATAACTAAACCTAATAACAACATAACTCAATAATAGGGAACTTCGTGTGAGGAGTTATATACTTCTGAATTATGATGGATCGAACGGTATTATGTTGATAACATAATATAATAGGGTATTATGTTGATAACATAATACAATAGTAGGGAGCTTAATGTGAGGAGTTATACTTCTGGATTACAATGGCTCGAACGGTGTTATGTTATATATAAAAACCTTAAGAGTGATTAGTTGAGAAAACCTAAACTAAGACTTGACATACACACACCTACACTACCACCAGGATACGTGATCATCGTTGCTAATCTCCTTTTCTGTGGTCTTTTGATTATCGTGATCATTGTAGCAAGAAACCGAAACTAGCTTACATTGTCTAGGAGCTCTTCTGTGGTCTTTTGATCATCGTTGCTAATCTCCTTTTCAGAATACTCAACATCGGTGTTGGTTTGATTATCGTCTTTGTTTTCAACAGAGATTGCCGATTCCTTGATGGAGTTTATATCGTCTGTTGTGCTCGTTGTTGCTACTCTCCTTTTGAACATCGTTTGTGTCGTGTGCACTCTCACCTTCTACACTATCCGAAACTGGAATAAGAGAGCCTTGCTCTTCCTGCATCAAACCCGCAGTCTATATTTTGTCACTATGATAGATTTTCCGAATAAATTTATGTAACAATTGCATCAAACATGTATAATAATTAGGACATTTTCATGCCACGTAGACATAAAAACATAAAATGAATGTTCATTATAGTTGAAATGAAATATAAATTCTTTTTATCAGTTTTAGAATTTTCGTAAATTCGATGTCCTAACATAAGAGTAAAATTATGTTATTGTGTCATTGACATGACTTTTAGTTTCTGTCTTTTTGCAACATGTTATTGTGTTATCCAACATAACAGTTTACCTTTAGGTCTACTATTACTTTTTACTTTTTTACTTATTTGGTTCATACTCATTAAAATGCAAAAACGTGTAGCCTGATTTCATACCTAACTGATTAAAGTACCACGTCTAGTAACCTACTTTACTTACCTTAAGACCCAGGTGAGTTTTCATAGCCTCACTTTTAAATGCTTTACAACCTTGTGAGGGGGATACATGCTTTAAACCGAATACAAGTCTTTTTCTTTGGTTGTTGCACGAGTAAACTATCTGCCACTACTACATAACCAGATTCATGAATCTAATCACTTGTGATATTTTACACAAGTGAACGCGAATATAGTTGATAGATCTATTGGAGTGTGACAACTCCCGTTGATACTACCTCTCACTGGAGGGTATCAATAAGTACTATATTTGAACCCTCTCTGAAAGATTAACTTTGGCAAAGCTATTCTTCTCGTCCCCTCATGGTTGGTCTGCAGACCCCATGACCCGGACTGTTAACGTGTGGTTCATGAGCTTAGTGCAATATACCTACTATCACTAACTTTTCCACACATAGGGTTTAAGCTGAACCCTGTGGAACTTGTATTCACACTCTATCTACTTAAACCTATGACTCTCACTCAACCTTAGTGTTGACTTTTAAGCATGTTATCCTAGGTAACTAAGTTCTTTAGGAACCCTGGCACGGAGAAGACCTGGACATGAGGACGTCCATAATAGTTATCATTCATCAGTTTTTGCCTAAAAACGTATCTTAGGGACCTCTCTTTTGGTAAAAGTATATCTTTTACTTTAAAAACTCTGATGAATAAATGAATGATAACACCTTTTTCAAAAACGTCTCTTTTCGAGTCGTTTTCTATTATCTTGTCTTTGTTTCCATGAAGTAATACCCCAACTCTAAATCTGTTGCGATCTATGAAAAATGAGGGTGTTACAAGTTTTAAAAATCAATATTAACCAATAAAATTACAGCAACAACTAAAGCTCATTTAACTAAAGATAAATATTTTTTAGCTCATGAAGTAAATTCTACAATTTACCCAGAAAGTAAACATTTGTGTGACATCTAATATATTGGCAATTGTATATTAGATGGTGAGTAAAAATTCTTTCGAATCCATTATAGGGTGTTCGTAATTGTGTTCTAAGACAATATTAACAATGCCAGATACATAATAACCAGAAAAGCGCTACAAAACGAATAACCATATATCCTTTTATCATAACATGTTATTTGATGTTAAAATAACGAGTAAAGTCCACTAAATGAAAAAAAACGTTTCAGATTTTTCCGTTTTAGTAAACGAACTTTTTTACTATACATTCTAATATACAAAACTTTCAAATTTTTTACAATATAAGAAATATAACGACTTACTACCGGTTCAACACATTTAATTAATTACCACCTAATAAATATTTAAACTTTTGCTTACTTGAATATTTTTATATACTAAGTAAATAAGTTTTATCACCTTAAACTTTTACATGATTTTATTTTTGTTATCATCATCGTCTTCCACAAACCAACCAACCACTACCGTACACACACCATTCTATCCCCTACACATAAACCCACCACCTTTGCGCCATCAACGGTCGCTAGAAGCAACCACGACCGCAGACAGAACGTTTGCTGCGCCACCGTTTGCCGAAAACCACCGAATCCGCCAAACAGATTTGGCCTCGTCTTTGACCAGTTGACGTTCGTTAGGAATTACCACATCCGCAAGTTGGGAGTTTGGTATAATGTGGGTAAAAGAAGATTGGGATGAAGAAGATGTTGAAGGTTGCTTTTTGTTGAAATTGAACATTTAGGGTTTTAAATTGATGTGATATGGGGCATGAAGGTTGAAGACGAAGGGTTGTGATTGATTTATGTTTTTAACTTGATATTGAGTTGGTTTTGATAGATTTTTATCTTGATTTAGGTTAGTGTTGTTGGATGTATTATTGATTTTGTAATATCGTTAATTTCGGGGGATTAGTCTTCTTGAAGTGGGAGATGTGATTTTTTGGTTGAGGATGAGGAAGGAACTAAATAATGAGGAAGCTAGGGTTTTGATTTGGGGAAGAAAGTGGCTTTGATATACTACTTTTAGTGAAATGAGTGAAAATCGGTTCAAATTTGCAAAATGAGTATAAAAGTCTACATGGACGATATAGAGAAATCTACGTGGAATTTCAGAACACACGTGTAACTCAAATCAAAGACGTGGAAAATCAACCGGTCTTTATTTATCATTTTATCACAAAACAAGAAGTTTCCTATACTAAAATGTGTAGTAAAATAGTTCGTTTACTAAAACAGAAATCTGGATCACCCCGGCGGGGTTGCTCAAGAATTAATGGATTGTGATATAGCGCCGAATAAGTAACAACTCTATTCCCGACTTGAAACCCTTTTGAAAATGGTTTTTTTTTAATTGACTTGACCCTAAAATAATTGCATAGTCAAACTCTTTTGAATTATATAGTACTACCGCAAAATTGATTATTCAAACATAAAAATAAATAATAAACGTCCAAAAAACTGCTGACTACCAAAGAGGGAAAAAATATGATAAATCATACTAATACCTATTTTACCATCTGCTACTTGAAACCAATAAATCATATAATCACTTTCAAAACGCGTACCAAACATAAGTATTTAATAGAAATTAACAAATAAATATAATGACTAATTGCACGAAAATATAGTTTACTTGCCATTTTTTTTTATAGTTTTGTGTAATCAATTAGCTTTTATTTTTATGTATGTAACTGCGGCTATGCCGATCTTTATATGTTTTGGCCACGTGCGTTTCCGCTAAGAAGAAGAAAGTTTGGATCTTTAAACTTTAAGAGGATGTCATCGAATGTGTATTCGGTTTTTTTATATGTATAGTGTGATCAATTGTGTATATTATTTAACCATTTTACCTTTCAGTTTATACACTTCTATTTAACCTGTGGAAAGGTAAATCGGTCATATAATACACATAACTAGTCACACACACACACAAATAAATAAATAAATAAATAAAACAACTACTTTTCAAAATAGTAGATAAAAATAAATAATTTATCTTAAATAAAAATAAATAATTTAGTTAAATCTGATACACTTACCCGCCAAAAAACAACTACTTTTCAAAAAAATGGATATCCCTCTATCCTTAACCTTAAAAAAACATCCTTTTATCCCAACACAAACCCATGAACCAAAACACTATAACTCATTAATCAAACACCATACGAACCAAAAAAACGATCGCGCTATACTCGAAACATATACCCATATGAAATCTTTAAACATTTTACCCGATAACGCCACTTTACCTCTCGTACTCAAGGCGTGTAGCCGGTTACACGCCGTTGAGATTGGTAAAAAGTTACATAATGATGTGTTGGGTATGGGGGTGGTTTCGGATGTTCGTGTTCAGACGGCTTTTGTGGATTTTTACGCGAAATGTGGGATGTTGTGGGACGCGCGTAAGGTGTTTGATGAAATGTCTGAGAGAGATGTTGTGTCGTGGAACGCTATGATTTCTGGGTGTGTTGGCTGTGGTGAGTATTGGGAAGGGGTTGGTTTGTTTATGGAGATGCAAAAGGGGGGTTTGAAAGCGAATGGGGTTACTGTTGTGGAGTTGCTTAAGGCGTGTGGGGAGTTGATGGAATGGAAGTGTGGGAGGGAGATACACGCGTATTGTTTGAGGCATGGTTTGTTTGGTTCAAATTTTTATGTGGGTGCGTCTTTGATGGGGTTTTATATGAAGTTTGATCCGTCGGTTGCGTGGCTTGTTTTTGAAATGTTGGATTTGAGAAATACGATTAGTTGGAATACTATGATAAGTGGGTATGTGAACAATGGGGATTGTTTTAGAGCTCTTCAGCTTTTCGTTTTAATGCTTAAGGATGGGTTCGAATGTGATTCCGTCACAATGTTAGTTGTCATACAAGCGTGTACTGAAGTTGGTAATCTTAAACTTGGAATGCAAGTTCATCAACTAGTTGTCAAATATGGTTACACCAATATGCGTATAATTAATACCTTAATGAACATGTACACCAAGTTTGCAGATTCAAGATCTTCTTATGAGCTATTTAACTCGATCCCGACAAAAGATGTTGCTTTATGGAATTCTATGTTAACTTGTTTTATCGAAAGTGGGTACATTGAAGAAACAATAAATCTGTTAAATGATATGCAGTTAGCGGGATTTCAGTTAAATGAACGGACCATAGTCATTGTCCTGCCTATATGTGCTCAACTGTCCGATGGTTTGGTAAATGGTAAAAGCTTACATGCTTATGCTATTAAGATCGGCAAAGAAATGAACAAACATATCGGAAATAGTTTGATTAATATGTACGCATTGTTAAACTGTATTGAAGATGCCACGAGGATTTTTATAAAAATGGAGGACTTGGATGTAATTTCATACAACGCTTTCATTTCTGCTTTGATCCATCATGAAATGAAGGTACAAGCTTGCGAGATTTTTATCCGCATGCTAGAGTTGGATATTAAACCAAATTCACAGACGGTAACTTCAATTCTTGCAGCTTTTGATAGAAGTGAATCTTTAAATGTTGGTAGATCTGTCCATGGTTATGTGCTGAAATGTGGGGTCCAAGTTGATGCGTCTTTAAACACCGCATTGACAGAAATGTATATAAATTGTGACGATGAAGAAACGGGTAGAAGATTGTTTAAGGATTACGCTGATAAAGATCTGATCTCGTGGAACTCGTTAATTTCCACTTATATTAAGAACGGTCAAGAACACGAAGCTTTGCTTCTCTTCCATCATATGATCTCGAGGGTCAAACCGACATTTGTCACTATCATAAACGTTCTCTCATTATATACTCATCTTTCAAATCTTCCTCAAGGTCGATGCTTACATGCCTACACATTAAGAAGGTTTTCATCATTGGATGTTGAACTATCGCTTGCAAATGCCTTCATAACTATGTATGGAAGATGCGGTAGTTTGGAATACGCTGAAAAAATCTTTCAAACTTTACCAGGAAAAGATATTGTTTCTTGGAATGCTATGATTGCTGGTTATGGAATGCATGGAGGTGGGGATGATGCTATGTTGACTTTTTCAAAAATGGTCAAAGAAGGGATTAAACCAACTCGAGTAACATTTGTCTCTGCTTTATCGGCTTGCAGCCATTCAGGGATGGTACATAAAGGTTTAAACCTTTTTCATTCAATGGTTCGAGATTATGGCATAACCCCTGAACTTGTACATTATGCTTGTTTGGTTGATCTTCTTGCTCGTGGTGGGTTGTTAGATGAAGCCAAGGATGTTATCGACACGATGCCTATGGAACCAGATGCATCCATTTGGCGGGCTCTGATTGGTGCTTGTCGGATCTATTCTAATACCCACATGGCTAAAACTGCCTTTGAAAAACTTATAGAATTAGAACCAACAAATGCCGGGAATTACGTGTTATTATCCAACATTTATGCAGCTTCCGGTCTTTGGTCTGAGGTAAAAAATTTGAGATTAATTGTCGAAAACAAGGGGTTGAAGAAACCAGCTGGTAGAAGTTGGATTGTTATCAAAAGTAAACTCCATTTCTTTGCAGCGGGAGATAAATCACACCCGAAGTCCAAAAATATTTACAAAAAGTTGACTTTTTTGTTGACTTCTGCTAAAGAAATGGGGTATGTTCCTGATTTGAGGTGGGTTCTTCATGATGAAGACGATGAGAGAAAAATGGCGAGGCTTTCGAGTCATAGTGAGAAACTAGCTATCGCTTTCGGATTGATTTGTGTTAGTAGTGGTTCACCAATCTTGATTACTAAGAATTTAAGGATTTGCGGTGATTGCCATGAGTTCAGTAAGTATATTTCAAAGCTTTCCAGGAGGACAATAATTATTAGGGATGCTAGTCGGTTTCACCATTTTGTAGATGGATCTTGCTCTTGTAAGGACTACTGGTGAGGTTCGTTACTGTTGATCATTTTACATATGTAAGTTTGTAATTTAGTATACATATGTCTATATAATCATACACTTGTTAATTATCTATTTATCCGATTTTATGTTTTCGTGTATTTGCATCACTTATAGTAGATAGTAACTTCTTCTATCTTTCCCCACTATTACACTTCGCATGGCTTAGAGTATGAATAAGAAACAAGTATATCTGTGGGTTGGACACATGTAGGTTTTAGTGCAGGTTGATTCGGGTGGGGTTGACTTATATACTTAGTTTGTAGGGGTGGCAATTGGGATCGAGTTCGGTTTGGCAGGTCTGAATAACCAAAACCAAACGCAACATGTTTAAGTAACTGGAACAGACGTGAGACATGTAAACGCTACCCGTTACACAAAACCCGAATACGACCCACCCATGATGACCCGTTTATCTTAACAGGTTCGCGGGTTAACCCGTTTTTCCCATTTTAGGTTTAAATGTTAATTATTTTTGCTAAGCATTATAAGTTTTATTTTTTAAAGTTAAACGCTTTGGCGGATCGACTAGAACACACAACATGTTTAATAAACGGATAAATGGTAAGAATCATGACATCAAAGAGGTAACATCAATAACTAAATGTTTAATAAACGGATAAATGCTGGTGGAACCAAATGTTGCACACAAACTATTTCATGATACGGCTAAGTGTAATGGTCGGAAATATAAATTTATTGTTATCACCTTATGAAACGCCCTCAAATTTGTAACTGGTTTTCAGTTCTGCTGGGATCTCAATGGCAGAATATGCTCCTCGTACCATTTTGCAGATACTCCTATATTCGATGTGAGGGACATGATGCGGTACAAGAGCGTGTGTAAGTCATGCTGTCATGGCAATATATAATCTCTGACCCTCGTTTCGTTATAGCTCATCTAAACAATAGTTATTACAAAGATCGCAACACTGACGAAAATGGTCATAGGTGGATATATAGTCATGTATAGGGCAGACCATCACTATTTGTTATCATGACTCATTTCTTAACCTGCATGAATGTAATCTTGCTAGTTCTGTTGGAAATTCTGATGAGGTTTGCAAGTTTTTTGCACGGTTAAAGCAAAATGTAAAAGTAGTCTATGTAGTGATTTATAGTACAACTTATGAAGCTTGTGGACAAGCTTATGAAGCTGAAACTACCCAACTGTATGTGTGTGGCTGACCGAGTCAAACAAGAAAACAGAAATATGATACGATTGTAGAAGCTACTACACACAACCATCAAGAGCTAATATTAGTATATGGTGACGGCGGCACACGAAAAACTTTTTGGAAAAAGATACTTAGTACATTACGGTCCAAAGGGAAAATTGTCTTGGCAGTGGCATCTTCTGCCTTCTGGCATTGCTTGTCTGCTTCTTCCATCCGATCAAACAGCACATTCTCGATTCAAGCTGCCAATTTATCTCACAGATGAATCAATGTGTAAGATCGAAGAGGTCACACATACGGGAAATCTATTGGCTAAGCCTAAATCTGGTCTTATAATTTGGGATGAGGCTCCAATGACTGACCATCGATGCTTTGAAACATCAGACAGGACCTTAGAGATAATCCTTGATGCCCCCGACATTTTTTTTGGAGGAAAATCAGTTATGTTAGGTGGAGATTTGTGCAGACTCTTCCAGCGAAAGAAAAGGTGCCTCCAAAAAAGAAATAATACATGCTACAATTGCTAGTATGTCTAAATCGGAATTATGGTCACATTTTAAAATTTGCACCCTCGGTGAAAATATGCGACGTTTAGAAACAGAATTAAACGAGAATGACAAACACATGATAGCCACATTTTTTTCCTGGCTTATCAGATGCTCAAGACATCTCATGGATCAAAATCCTAGATGAATATTTTTTTTCCCAAATGACAAAATTGGCATATCAAAACTTATCAGATTCAATTATGATGAGGAAGCACTACAAAGACCAAATGCTGAGCGATCACAACAAAAGGCGATAGTCTGCCCAAAAAAGCTGAAACAACTGATCTCATAAATTCAGAGGTTTTTATCAATGGTGCAGAGTGACGCCACGACTTATTATAGCTCTGATGGTGCAATCCCTTATGGAAATGATGGAGGAGAAACATAAATGTTTGGGCCTACCTACGCCCTACGGAATATTCCAATACATTCAACTTTCCAGGTTTGTCACCTCATCGTCTTGAGCTTAAAATCGGAGAACCGATTATGCTTTTAAGAATTCTCAACTTGGTAAATGGATTGTGCAATGGCACAAGAATGATTGTCACCCAATTGTTCACCAAAACCATTGTAGCACAAGTTATTACAGGAACAAGAGGAGAAAAAGTGTTTCTAATTTAATCTACAAAGACCCGAAGCTGCCATTTATTTTTAGGAGGAGCAATTCCGAGTGAGAATTTGTTACACAATGACCATAGACAAGTCAAGGACAATCTCTAAACAAAATAGGGATATAGTTGTTCGGAGCCTATATTCGGACATGGGCAGTTGTATGTGGCTTTATCTGGAGGAACATCACCTTATGGCTTAAAACTACTGATCAATCGACAAGATGGCCAACCGGAAAATACTACCAAAAATGGACTTATGAAGATTTTTTTTAACAGAGATTGAGAACATACAGGTTATCAATCATTGCTACTGTACCATTCTATTTTGTTTGTATGATCTTATGAGTTAATCATGTATGCAATCTAACTAATATTTTTTTTGCTGATGTAGAACAAGGTCAGAGAATCCTCTAGACACGACAACAAGCTACTGTTGTATGCTACTCGACAAACATGTATAACTCAAATTTCATTATAGAAAAACCCTCAATGAATTCTGAATGATTTTATAGAGACTTTATCAGACTAGCTAGGTTACCTTTATTAGGATACAAAGAAGGAAAAAATAGCCTACAACAGAAATTACATGACTGAAAAATAATAATGATCGCATAAAAGTAGAGAAAAACGTCATTTTGCTCTTTACAACCAAGGAAATCATCACAGCTTAGACTTTTTCTGCAACTAGTTTCCTTGAACTTGCGTAAGTTTCGGGAACATTGTAATAAACCTTCATGTTACCCTCCCTACAGTGACGCCCATTATCTTTGCTACAAATGAAATTTCTTCTACCTGCCTCCTTAAATTCTATTATATCTGATCCACTAGTGAGAACTTTTGCACCAGGAGGCACAGTACATTTAACATAGTTCTCTGTAGAGACTTCGACCACGTCATGTTTTCCAGGAGGATATTTAAAAACTACATTCACAACCAAAATCTCATATGATTCAATAGAGTAATATATAGCATGTGACAAAGTAGACAAACGATTATGTGATTTTGATGAGTTAGATATGTTCATGTGTATCTTGAAGTATTAATTATAGAAAATTTACGAGAAATATATATAATCATTCTTTACAACTATGGCAAAAGTACTTGTTGTTTACAAGAAAATTATGTAGAGTTATGGATCCTTAATTTCTAGCTAATATGAAATCGTTCCAGATCAAAAAATATATATATATAGATAAAGAAACAATTACGTAGTACTAGAGAATTTGTATGCATAAGATTAATGAAGACACATACGTAGTTTATCGCCTATAATAAGGTCATAGTCCTTAATGTGGTTTAGATGATCGAAGCCATAACGCCAACCCGCATCTCCTCCGACAGTAAAAGTTCGTCCGCGCGCCACAACAGCTAGAGCCAACATCGTTGATATAACAACTATGATCATGTTTAAGTTGTTCGTAGCCATTTGCATTATGTCCAACCTTTGAGTAAAATATCGTCAATTAATTTTCATATTCATTCTAATATATATCAAACTTGGGCTTCTTAAATCATGCAAGAATATCTATCAACCATGAAAACTGATGAATAACCTAAGTCATCGCCTAATGAACGATCAATTATTCTAAAATTGGACAAAACGTACGTCTTCTATTATTAGTAATTAACTTGAACTGAATATTATTACATTAGTTACTTAGTTAGCAAAGGCAAAGTTTATTAAAAAAGAAAAGAGAGAAAAATTTCATATTTAGACAAACCGCATCAATATAATTCAATGAAAAATAAAATCCCAACAAATAACACCAAAATTAGATCCACAATTAAAACGTTTTTTGCCCGATTTATGCGGTTGAATGTTATGGCGACCTAGAATATCATTTATTTCAATGTGTTTCTCAAAAGTGTTATATTGCTCGATATATCCTCAAAGTCACACGCATACTTCACATGCTCGATATATCATACAGGTCAAATTTGTTGCTAGTACTATTTTGCATTCAAAATCGCTTTGTAAACTAATTGGGATGCATTTAAATGAATAAAGATGCATCTAATTTAAGTCGAAGCATCTCAAATGTGTTGTTATAGTTATTTCTCATCTTTCTCATTTTAAGTTTTCTCTCCCGATCACGGTATCCCTACCCTCGTAAGAGTTTGTAAAAGAAAAACGGGGATTTGTGGGAGGAAGGATGAGGCTCTCTGAACTCTACTTTGTGAAAAATTATTAAAAATACACTTAAAAAACATAGCGAAATGGATATCAAATAAAAAGCATAAAATGAATTTATAGCAAAGATTGATATTTATGATGTCATTTCATGTTCCTTACTTTATATATTTCCAGGTTGTTAGTATCTTCTGTAGGATGGTTGTCATTGACTTTAGTTGGATGGTTTTTAGTAACTTATGCTTGCCCACATGACTAAAGTGCTTCAAAAATTTTGTGTTATCTGCATTGTGTATTTAAAGGCCGTATTGTCAATTTGAAATTTAGCCGTGGAAGCTTTAACTCGAAAACTGGCCTAGGAAGGAAATTGATAGTTCTTTGGATATGGAGTCGTAATCTAAATAGAATCTTGATCTAAAAGGTTTGTGGATTGTATGATTACACATCAAAATCCACTGAATTATAAAATTGAACAAAGTCCATTAGCTCATAGTTGTCGGTCTTTTCTTCGTTAAATAAGCTGGTGCAATCAAAATATAAAAGGACACAGATGAATAACAAGTGAATCATTAAAACGATCTAAAATGATTATATGTACAATGTCATATACATATATAGAGATTTGCCTATAATTTTTCCTTAGTAACCACACAATCTACCTAGACAAGATTGAAATAACAACGATAAAACATTAACTATCCCAGTTTGCATCATCAGATGGCCATATAACTGTCTCCATCAGCCTCTCACGCATCAACTCTAAGTTCTGATCCGATAGATCTTTGTACATTTCCGCATGATCCACTTTCTAGTACAGAAAACAACCCCAATTA
>LBNU01023519.1:83781-100055 GCA_014162995.1 Artemisia annua
AAAAAAAAAAAAAAAAAAAAAAAAAAAGTTTGTTCTAGAAGTTGCTATATAATTTGATGGTTTTATTTTATTTTATTTATTTATTTATTTTTTTAATTATTCCATCATCTTGATAATCACAATAATAATAAAAGTAAAAATACAACAAATACAAATTTGAACAGAATTCTAAGAACAAGATGATGAAGTTAAGCGTCACTAGAAAATAGAAGGCCAAAATTGGTTATGTTCATCAGTTGTTGAATTAGAAATTATGTCAAAATGAACATATGTGTGACCTGAAAATTCACAGAAGGTTTGGTGATGACGATGAATCGAATATGAAAGTGACCAGAATATAAAGAAAAACTATATTGAGGTTTTTCAATTTTTCCCAGCATGACCAACATGGGTGGGGACAAGGGAGTCATAACTCATAAGGGTCACGTGCCCTTAGCGAAAAAATTTATAGTGTAAATTTTCTAAAATATCTTGATTTTGTTTGTAATTTGCCCCCTCTAAGAACTACAGTAATTTGTAGTGTAGTTTTTTTTATAGATTATTAAAGTGTGACCCAAGCAAATTTTTCTGGCTCCGATCCTGATGACCAGCATGTACGGTACCAAACATAAAAAAAGAAAAAATTACATGGGCCTTTAGAGTTTCTCATGGCCCAATCCAAACTAAACTAGCCCACAACCCTTCTCACCAAACGGTCTCGTATCACGTACCACTCCAAACAAGCCATATCAATCGATATCAAACAAACAAACAAAGAACAAAAAAATAAAAAAAATCATCAATCAAGCTTTATAAACCCTAAAAATCAAAAGGGTATTTTCATTCTACCAAAAAAACAGTAAAAAAAAAAAAATGTTTTACAGGGGGTAAGATTTATTATTATCTGTAATTTATTTATTTCTCAGATCAGCTTATATAATATATGACTTGGGTCTTGTTTATAGTAGATTGTTTTATGGTTTAGTTGTTGTTATATGCTTGATTTGTGTTAATTAGAGCCTTTTGATTTGTTTTTTTTATGCTAGTTGTCAAATTTAGGGATTAAATATTGGGTTTTTGGTATAAGTATTATGGTGACAAGTGAGATTTGTTGCGGCGAATGAAGCGTTTATAAGTCGTGTAAAATGTTCGATTGTTGGGTTGTAGTAAACGTAAGCTAGAGATGTTGCGCGTCTTGAAAGTGATTATTTTTGTTTTGAAGACGCGCGTAGGGGTGTTAGTATTGGTTATTAGACGTGTTTATTTGAAGTAAAATTCTGAAATATGTCACTCCAAAGCGGAAATAATGAGTATTAGTAAACACCCTTGTATTGTTTTCTCAAAATCATATTAAGGGGGTGTTTGTTTCGGCTTATATAGCTGGCTTATAGCTTATTTGGTTCTGGTCTTATGTTACATAAGCTCACTTGTTTTGAAACCTTTCGGCTTATATAAGCTTATTATGTCATGATAAACTTATATAAGCCAAAAACTTTCAAAATAAGCCACAAAAAGTGAGCTTTTGAAACATAAGCCCAGAACCAAATAAGCCATAAGCCGGCTATATAAGCCGAAACAAACACCCCCTAAATCCATCTTGTAAAGCTGATTGGGGACTGGACTGAAAATAGAAAGTGTTAAGCTGCAAGTTTGTGATAAGAGACAACCATAGACGACCGTGGTGACTTCACAAGTGCGATTAGGAGACGGTTTTATAAGAGGGGGATAGATCGTTATGAGAAAACAAAAATGTTGGTGGTTTCTAGATAGCCAGCAAAAGTTTACATATATTCATTACTTTTTGAAGTTTTTGTTATCTATAATTTATTTATTTGTTACATCAGCTTATACTTGCTTACTTGATTTATGAATTGGGTACATAATATTGCATGGGTGTTGTTTATAATAACTTGTTTTATTGTTTAGTTTTATTACATGCTTATTTGTGTTAATTAGGGTTTTTAAATTTGATTTTTGATGCTAATTGTCAAATTTAGGAATTAAATGTTGGATTTTTGTTTTAAGTATTATGCTGACATGTGAGAAGATTTGTTGTGGTGAGTGAGGGGCTTATAATCGTGTATAATGTTACCATATAGGTGCTAAACTGCTAATGTTTGAAGTTTGGATTGTGTGGAACTTAATTTGTGGTGAATTAGACGAGCTAGAGATGTGTTGTCTTTTTATGAGGGAGTGTTTGGTAGTGCGTTAGAATGTGAGTTTATGATTATTTGTTTTGATGTTGCGTGTTGGGGTGTTTACTTTTGGTTATTAGAAGTGTTTAACTGTTTATTAAATGGCGTGAGTCATGACATTGTTTTCTCATGCTTTTCGTTGTGAATTGCAAGACTCTTACGTATGTGTAGTCTTTTCTTTTATTGGTTAGGATGTTATAACATTTCAAGCTATACAGTTGTACTATGTTGTGCTGACATTATTATTTTTTGTAATTGTAATTGAAGTAAATACGTGGATGCTGGTGACGGGCGTGAAATGGGCCTAAAAAGGCAACGAGTGGTTGATCAAGGCTCTCAATATTACAATGCCCCTCAAGCTTCAAGCTTTATCTACAGCCCTCCAGCTTACTCATACGTTAACCAACCTCCCACTTTCCCTGTTGTAAGATTGCGGGGCCTACCTTATGATGTTACAGAAGCTGACATTACTGAGTTCCTTCACGGTCTTGACATAGTTGATGTTCTGTTCGCCAACCGACATGGGAAATTCCAAGGAGAAGTTTACTGTGTGCTCGGTTATGCGTTTCAGGTTGAATATGCTCTTCAAAAAAACCACCAAAATATGGGAAGAAGATATATTGAAGTTTTTAGAAGCAATAGGCAAGAATATTATAAGGCAATTTCCAATTTGGTTACTGATTCACGTGGTGGTGGTGGTGGTGGTGGAGGCTTCGGCGGTGGTGGTGCTCGTTCCCGTTCGCCTCGTCGCGGGCCACCCAAACCACGAGCTCATGATCCAGCAAAGGATAATATGGAACATACAGGTGTACTTAGGTTAAGGGGTTTGCCATTTACGGCTGATAGGGATGATCTTGTGGATTTTTTTGAGGATTGGTATTTAGCTGAAGATTCGACTTGTTTTATGGTTAATTCGGAGGGAAGAGTAACTGGTGAAGCTTATGTGAAATTCGGAAGTCCTGAAGTGTCAAAAGCAGCCATGGTGAAAGATGGGATGTCTCTTGGAAATCGTTATATCGAGTTATTCCCGTCAACGATGGAGGAGTGGGAGGAGGCAGTTACGAAGGGCAGGTGAGTGTCTCTCTCTTTTGTTGCTTGTATACATGTGCTTTTACTTTTCTTGATGGTTATGGCTATAGGTAGCAGTTTTGAGTTGTATATCTTTATTTACGAATAGGTCAATTTATGTTATTTTAATCTCAAATGGATCAAATAAAAAAAGTTTAGATAGGCACGGGTCAGTTTTCAACAGACGTTTATAGTTAACATCTATTATGCAGCAGAAATGCATACAAAAGTTATGACGTACCAAGTACGAATATGTGGTTAGCATTCATGGACAGGCTATAGATTGATTATATGCCTAAAAAAGATAATATATATTATCCAGCAAAAGGGTTGATGAGAATGTTAGTAACATGGATGAAATGGTGACAATTATGACAGTAGAACAGATGACGAGCAGGAGAGACAAGAATAATGACAATTGAAATAAGCTAGAATTATATTAGGAGGTTAGATGGTAGGTATAGAGATGTATAGCTAGCTCCCTTTTTGCTTATTAGGCATGTTGTAGTAGCCCCTCGTGTACATATTTGCCTTTGCCTTTGCTTTTGCTTTAGGTAGAGAGCCCCATTGCCTTACGCCTTTTCGTACCTAGTTGCACCCGTAGGTCCTTTTTTTTTGCCCAGTTATTTTTTTGCTTGTTTGTTCTCCTTGCTTCCTTTGTGTTCATGCTTTTGTTTGCCTGTGTTTTTTGCTTTCATAGCTTATCATGTCATCTGTCTTATGCTTTCATATTCTTCCCATGCCAGGGATCCTTGCATTTTCATGCTTTCACATATTTCTTTTAGCACTATCACACTCTCTTTCACTTTGCCGGATGTCTTCCTGAAAGCAGTCTCCTTACCCTCGGTTTACCCAAGGGTAGGGGTATGATCCTTCTACATTCTATCTCTCCCCCATACCCCGCTCTGGCGGGGTTGGATATCGTTGTTGTTGTTGAAACAGTGGGCTGGGTCACTTGGATGATGGTTTAAATGTGTTCTGGTCAAATTGAAAATTGTTAGAAACAGTCATGCTTTAGGCTGGGCTTGTTAAGTTGTTACCAATTGCATCAAATTACCATTTTTTCTCTTATTCAGTTATAACAAGTTCTTCCAAAAATATAACTGTTGCATTTTCTTTGGTAAAATGGGATTGGACGAGAAAGAAAGCGTGACTTGCGGATGCCCTCTCGTTATGGCTGTGTTTATCTGGGAGTTTTTACTCGCGGATATGGTCATGTGGGTTCCCGTCTTTTGTTTTTAAACCCACTTTACCAGTTATAGGCATTATTAGTAAACATGAGTATGAAGTTGATCAGTTTTCTATACGAGTATAACCGGGGCACTAGCGTACTCGAAAAGGTATCACAGGCACACAAGTCAGCTACATACGATGGATAAAAAATACCATTTTTTATGCGCGCATACCCCCAGGCAACTAAAAGGGTATTGCGGGCACACAGGTCAGGCCATAACGGGTGGGTTTTCATGGGTTGTCGTTTTCTTCTTGGACATTTTTATCCCCATTCCAATACGTTGTACAAAAAATTGAGTTTTTTGTCTTGAAATTTTAGATTTTTGTGTTTGATATTCGTCAATGTTTTATCTTTTCATTTTTCTGAGTTTAAGGTTCTGATTTATGAACTTGAATAAAAAAGATTTTCATAAGTTGCGATTTCTAGTGATGTTTTTTTGTTTTTTTTGTTTTTTTTTTTTGTTTTTTTTTGTTTTTGTTTTTTCCGTAAGGCAAGTTGGGTTACTTGGGTTTTAATTTTGTGGTTTTGATATCTGATTGATTGGTTCTTTCCCTCTTTTGGTGTCTTGGTGATGGTGATTATGTTTTTGGTTTTAGTATTAGTTCTCGATGAATATGGTTGTCCAAACAGACCTAAAAATTCACATAAATTACCCATTTTGACCGACCATTATATGCATTTGGGCCAATTTGCCACCATATAACATTGTTTCTTAAAATCTTAGAAGCAGGATTATAGGTTCATTTAAATCAAGAAGGCTTCTTTTTAGTTTTACGTTTATAGTTTTATATCATTTGTAAAATCTTTTTGATGCTAACTCTTATTTATATCAGATCAAATGTGCCAAAACCATCTGAAGAAGATACACCAGTATTGCGGATGAGGGGATTACCATTTTCAGCTGGAAAAGACGATATAGTTGATTTCTTCAAAGAATTCACATTGACCGAAGACTCGGTTCATATAACATATAATTCAGAAGGAAGAGCAACAGGAGAAGCGTTTGTGGAATTTGCAAGTCTGGAAGACTCGAAAGCTGCATTAGCTAAAGATCGGATGACACTTGGAAGTCGTTACATTGAACTGTTCATGTCATCGCCTGAGGAGTTAAGAGATGCAGTTTCAAGAGGCCGATGAATTATTCTGATATGTGTTTTTCCCTTGCATATTTTACTGGACTTTAGTTGTACTGTAAGTCTGTAATAAGTAATATTTTGAACTTGTTTTTGGGTATCATGAGGAAAGCACATTTCTTTCTCTGTAGGATTGTGCGTGTGTTTTTGTAACAGAACATTTAAATAGATGGTCATCGTCTTGAATATCTACATACTCCGGTATACGATTAAGACTACTAAAATAGAGACGGGAACTTAATTGCTATAATCACAAATGGGTTAATTTAGGTTTTGTTCCATTTTTGTTGTGTAAAAAAGTAAGTATAAATATAATACTTTTAACCCAGAACTTTGTTCGCATCTGTGTTTGCAAGTTCTACTCACACGGATCATCTCTTTTTACCAAGCCGCCTCAAAAATCTCCCTTTTGATTCAATCTTAGTTATATGAAAACATCAAGTTCTCCACAAGTAAACTTATTCTGCATCAGAACATTGCTTTAATGACACCATTCTTCGACTCAAACGTGCGTTGGTACTGAATTTTTGAAAAACCTCGGTTGGCACATGGAGTCAAACTTTTCTCAAACCTTTTTAAAAAATTTCTAGCATTTTGCAGAATAACAGTTTTGCTATTTGTAGCCCTCACATCCATGTTTAAAAGTTAAAAATATGCAAAAGTGATTGTGCATTAGGTCGGTTATGAGTAGTTATATGCAAGGGTGGTTGATTTATTATTAAAATACAAACATTCAATGTATGTTTTAACACTACTCGAATGGTTGGTGAGGGCTCACCACCATCCTCTCACTCACGCGTAACTACCACTAAAAACACCCCATCACCTCTATTTTTTGCACATAATGGTAACCACCTTTATCATTTTATTATTACTCCCTCCGTCCCAAAATTATTGTCCACTTTGAATTTTCAAAGTCAAAGTGGTTTAACTTTGACCACAAATATATTTTTTTTATTATATAATACTTGATGAGAAATTATACCATTGAAAAGTAGACTTAAAGCACAATCCATTTATATATATTGCATCAAATATTATATAACACCCATAAAAATATATAAGGTCAAAGTTGAAGAAGAAAGATTAAAAAAGTCAACACTGGACAATAAATTTGGGACGGAGGGAGTATTATTTTTTTGTTTATAAGTGTGTGAGGTACTTTTTGAGATATGTTTGTATAAATAAAGTATTTTGATGATGATGATCATAAAAGGTAAAAGATGATGATACTCGTGATATCACGCTGACGTGTTTGATGATAATGATTACCATTATAACCGGCCTAATGTGTTATACGTGGCTCTTAAAGCTACGTTTTGTGTGTTTGGTTTGTAGACGTAAACCACTATGGGTTTGGGTTTATTATCATAACAACTGGGAATGGGTATGACTTTTCAAACCCACCAACCTAGATGGGTTTAGGAAAACCTTAGGGCCCGTTTGGTATGATCATGGGTTTAGAATGAGATTTGGATTTGGTATACAATGAAATAAAAGGAAGAGAGAGAAAATAAATGAGGTAGGTTTAGGAAAGAGAAATTATATTTATTAAAATATATTTTATAATATATTTTAAATAAAAAATAATAAAAATTCAACTCAATCTTAATAAAAAATCAAAAAATAAAAATAGCTAATAAAATGTGTGGTTGACAATATTTGTAAAATAAAATATAACAATTATCCCCTTGATTCTACTGATACCACTCAATTAGGCCAAGATTCATTTTTTGATTCGACACCCTTGTGTCAGACAATTAATTTCGTACCAAACAATGAATTTGCACAACGAATCATTCGACACCCTCTCAACTCCATAAACCAAACGGGCCCTTATTTTGTTTGTGTCATTCCAAGATTTAAAACCTATATTTATAAAATAAACATCATTAATCATTCTTATTCTCATTCCTTATTCCTAAACCCATATTCCAAACGCACCCTTATAATCTATATCAATTTGTCCTTTAGGGCCCGTTTGGTATGTGGGATTTGATTGGGTTTAGGATTTAATAAAGGGAAGTGATATGTACACATGTGATTTTACTTTACACACATAAAATTACATAGAGTATTTTTGTCCTTATTCATTAATTCTATTGTGCAAAGTGAAATGATATGTGTACATATCATTACCCTTTAATAAATGCAAAACCAGTGTTTTGTTGAATTTTGTGGATTAAGATTTGGGAATGAGACTCACAAACGAGGGGTTGTGTAAAAGTTAGGGTACAGGTAGGTTTTATGAATTTTGTGGGATCTACTCCTCTTTCTTTTTGTCTTTTTTGTTTAGCATTATTAAAATATAATTTTAAATTAAAATTCATTTCTTTTTTTATAAATTAATTATTATTAATTAAATATATTATTTTCTCTCTCATACGTCAAATTCAAATCCAAATCCTAATCCAAATTTTAAATCCAAATCCAAATTATAATCTTAGGCCCGTTTGGTTTATAGGTGGGTTTAGGATTTGGATTATAATTTGGATTTGGTGTAAAACTAAGTAAAAGAAGATATATAAATGATATATAATATTAATTATTTTAAATATTATTTGAATATAATAATAATAAATGTACATATTTAAAAGGAGAGATGTTAAGTAAAAGTGGGGAGGGGCCCATCTTATTTTGCAAAAAGACAATAAAATTATCAGTAAACCAAGAGAATTGTCAGTAAAGTGGGGAAGCATGGCACCTTTTCTAGATGGCCGAATATACGGGGTTAGTTCCCAATCTTAACAGCAATAAATTTAACCAAACATAACAATTTGACTTTGAGTCCAATCCCTGACCGCTAACCCTTCAAAACAAACGGGCCCTTAAATCCATCTACAAACCAAACGGACCTTTAATAAAATCAGAAAGGAGGAAGATTATTTTGGGAGGAAAAGTATATTAATCTAGAATCTTCCGAGTTTTAAACTTTTAATCCCCCGAAACCGCCAAATTGGGAAAAAAACCAAAAAAACTTTCCCAAACCGTTTTTCATCTTTTCCATTTTTACTCAAACCCTTCCAATCACTCCACCTTTTTTTCTTTTCTAAAACATGTCACTCAAAACCCTAATTCACTACATCAAACACAAACGATTGCCAGTTAAGGACAATGGTTGTACGGAGACTAGTGTTGTTGTTAATGATAGTGATAGTAGTAGTAGTAGTAGTAGCTGTTGGGATGAGTTACCGTTAGAGTTGCTAAGAGATGTGTTGATGAGGGTTGAGGTGTCTGAATCCACGTGGCCAGTGAGGAAAAATGTTGTTTTGGTTTCTGGTGTTTGTAAGAGGTGGAGGAGTGTGGTTAAGGAGATTGTGAATTCTCGGGAGGGGTCGGGGGTGTTGACGTTTCCTAGCGAGTTGAAACAGGTTTAAAATTTTTGATATGATGATGTTTTGAATGGTTTTATTTTGTGTTATACGATGTTTGTTAGAATTGGATAGGTTAGTAATGTAAAGCAAATTAGCGATATAATAAGGTTGTTTTTGTTTTCATAGTAATTATTGTTTCTGACCTTTTGGCTGACTAATATTCGAGGTTTGAGCACATTGCCACACAGACTTAAACTTACTTGCATCTAAACTAATGTTACGTTTACTAGTTTAATCCTGCAGTCCCTTCATTATGTTTGTAATACACCTCAACTGTAAATGATGTTGTTTCAGCTGACTTATGTAATTAGCTAAGTGAGATATTAAGTGTTCATTAATCTGTGCATAGTGTTCATGCAATTCAAGCCATAAATAAGAAGCTGAATGTACAGAATTAAGACTGTTACTTATCTGCTCAGTTACCGTGTTAAGGATCCATAAAATGATCATATCGATGATCCTTTCCCAAAGTGCTCTGAGATTCAAATTAACGCTTGGTGCATTAAGTTCCTTTTGCATTGTCTTCAACTTGTTTTTGGCATTGAGTGCGATCACCGTCAATCTCCTCTAGGTGCTGTAATTCTCTGATCGCATGAGTTTCTTTGAAACCATACTCAATCTAGGATGATCGTGCTGATGCTGAAACAATGGATGGTTGATCGAGTTTGTATCTTCATCTAGTGAAACTTTTGTAATTGTAGGCCTCATCTTGAGTGTGACTGTAGATTATGGGTGTTTAATTCGAATGTTTTTGAGTTAGAGTATTAATTCTTCGATGGTTTTGAAGTTAATGCTTTGATACCATGACGTTAGACACAGAGAAAAACTTGGGAGTTTTCTGATATAACTTAACTAGTCTAACTGAAACTGAGGTTGTTATTACATACAGTTACTGTACGTAAAGCAACTATATTTGAATGAATATACCAAGGATATGTGCGTCACCTGCTGAGGTACCATTTGTATCTTATAAGTAGTTGGTGTGACTAAGTTGTAGTGCCAATAGTACCATCAGAGATGAAACCATCAATTTGTGGAATTAACTTTGTATTTGAGTTTTATCTGCCTCTTTTTTGCTGTTAACATCAAAGGAAGAATTTGTAGCTGGTAGGAGATGTATTTATGTAATTTGTTCTTGGTTTTATTGAATTTGTACATATTTGCAGCCTGGTTCAGTTGGATCCCTAACAAAATGTTTAATAAAGAGGAATCATCGCACCCAAACATATAAACTCTACCTCATCCTGAATGAAGGTGACAAATTAGTCATATTTATCATTTTGATGCCAGTTTATTTCTATTGTTTTTGCAAGTTGGCATTATTAGGTCTTATGTTTTCAAATTATTTTCCTAAGAACCTACTTTGTAAATATCTACACCTATCACCTCTTTATTTGTTTTCTCGGTTCCATTTTAATTGATTGTTTTCATTTTGCGATCAAACTCGGTCGGTGTAGGGCCCAAGTTGGCATTATTGGCTCTTTATGTTTTTAAAAAGTTATGACCAAATATATAGTTCTCACATGAACACACCCCCAAGGCATTATTCTTGCATATATGTACGAAACTACTATTATACTTTGCAAGGATGAGCTATTGTGCAAATATAAGTGTTTTCTACGTTAACATTTCCTTAATTACAAGAAAAGTGGGTAGTTGGCAACAAAAAACTTTATTTGGTTTTATGAACTCCTGGCAGCTTCAAATAATGACGGGGTGTTACGTGGGAAATTTCTTCTTGCTGCAAGGAGATTTAGGCGTGCTAAATGCACAGATTATATAATTTCTTTAAGTGCAGAAGATATATCAGAAGAAAGCAGTACTTACATGGGAAAGTTGAGGCAAGTTGACTTTGAATGATTGTATGAATCGATTTTCTGCACCAGCATTATTGATTATAAGAGTTCTTATTTTTGTGTTTGTGCGACAGATCGAAGTTTCTTGGGACCAAGTTCACAGTTTATGATTCCTCTGCTGGCAGTTACCCAATTTCCAGCATTTCATATGAAGTAAATGCCAAAGGACCCAGGTATAAGAACAGTCTGTGAACTCCTTTACCCATAAGGAAGAGAATGTATACTTGGTTTTCTGTTAACATGCCATGATTCTTGCAAAAATGGAAAAAGAACCACTAGTTATTGCTAATATTGTGTATTTTAATCCATGTTCACAATAGCATTGGTGTATCTGCAACTAAAAGTCTTTAATACGGTTTTTAAAAAGTTATCTCATGCTGTTTTAACAGGCTTGATAAAATGGGCATGTTGAGTAACGGGTCATGTTGGGTTGGGCTTACCAGAATTGCTTTTTGCCTGACATTTTCTAACTTATCCATAAATATGTGTGTGTCATATATGATTACTGACAGTACATTATTTTAGTTTTATGAATAAAATGAGTTTAAGAGGGTTCCGCGCATTAAAAATACCACTTTGGGCGACTATCAACCCATTTGACCTGTTTTTCATTACTATATATTTTCGCCCGTTTCACCTAATAGAGATACATCATGACCTGAGTCAACGCATGTGTAAGCATAGTAAAATTGCGGTCTCGAGAAAGATAAATGAGATCTTGTTTGACACGCTTGATTATAAACCCGAGCGCGTGAAAATAGTTACTTTGTTCATCAACCTTTATTATCGCTGACAAAATCCCATATGTTTTAAGTATCGATATTCCAGGAACAATGTGATGTGTCTTAAATTCAATACCCACAAATGCTACAGAGCCAGGATTGGGCCCTACACCGACTGAGTTCCACCTCAGCAATGTGGATCATTTTCAGTCACACCAGCTACTTTGGTGCGGGTGCTGCATTAACTCCATTAACTTTAGTGTGACAGCCTCTTCTCTGAAGAGATTACAGTTCATTTCTTCTTTGGAGAATGAAAGTGGAACGCAGGAAAACAAAAACGTTATTCTCCGGTATGGAAGAGTTGGAAAAGATATATTCAGAGTGGATTATCAATACCCCATATCAGCTTTTCAGGCATTTGCAATCTGTCTTAGCAGCTTCGACACCAAGCTTGCATGGAATGACTATCAGCATAAGGTATGTTCTTTACATATATACTAATACAACCATAAGTTCTAGAGGTGGCAGTTTGGGTCAGTCAAAAAGGGTAATTCTTAACACTGTTGGGAACATGTTCGCTGGTGTTTTATGCACTAGTATTAGAATAACAATGAGTTTGTAATAAAGCAATATAGGAGGTTGTATGCATTAAGATACACTTCCGCCGATTTTCAACTTGGTTCCTTATTAGCCATAACTCATTTGAGGCACACAAAAAATGATGATAGTAAACCCAAATAGACCCATTTAATGGGTCAAAACTGTTGACTCTAGCTGCATGTATATTTAAGGTTATCCACTTCTGCTAAAACATTATAGTCTAGCATTTGTGTAATAGTCTAATAGATCACTTATTGGCTCAAAATAAATGCAGGTTCAGTAAGTTGCAATTTCTCGTTTTCCTAAAGAAAATTTTCAGCACATTCTCTCTGTCTGAGCTACGATCGAACTTCAACTAGTTGGGATGGGTCCATTTCTTATTATTTGCTATGGACCTCTACTTTCTAAGTTTTCTTAATTCTGTAAATTTAGTATGTTGATTCTCTATCTAAGATGATACGTCTTGTGTCGTTCAAACTTGACATTGTATGATCGATATGTTCCGTAGGTTGCCTGTTCAAAGTAACTAGATTGATATTCTAATATAATTTTGTAAGTATGTCAATTTATTGCAGTTCTGGCTCCAGGAACATGTATATACCTCATAAAGTCAATCACATATACATTCTACTTTCATTTCTTGTCAACGGAGTCGGTGAATACTTGTGTTGTATTAACAAGTGATGGTATCATGGTAAACATACAATAACCTTGTTTATCAAGGTGTTGATTTATTTACTATACCCCCTAAATGCATACAATGTATATTATGACAAGGTTTTCAAGTTTTCACACAAAACAATGTTTATGGGTAGTAAAAAAAATTGAATCCACGAAAAAAACACAAAGCAAATCCCCAAAAATTCAAGAGCATGTGCACGTGTGTATTAAAATCTGTCCTTAAAAGATTGAGGTATCCTAAGCTTTTAACGTGGCCGGTACCTAGAATTCGCCTAACTATATATGCTTCCTATATTCTTTTTAAAACTTCGGTTTCGATTAAATATATTATTGAAACTTAAAGCTAGTGCAAATTTTAAATTTTTTTTTTTCCCTAGTATGTTATCAACTACTTTGATTTTTGTTACGATAACGAGAAGTTGATTATCTAAGCAGGGACACTCCCAAACAACAGAGTACACCAACAATTAAAAAACAAGCAAGATACACTCAGCTATACGTTATGAAACACAAACAAGTATTTCTTTCATATTCGAAAAATGGTGGACAAAAAAAGTAAATGGTTCTAGACTTTTAACTATTTAGGGGGTTGGCAACCCATCACTCACCAAAAATATCACTCACTCTCAACCAATCCCTTTATGCCACATCATTCACCCACTTTTTCCATCACTCACCCATATTTTTGTTGGCATCCGATCAGTCACCCATCACTCACCCAAAAAAGTACAAACGGTCAAAAAAAAAATCTCCAACGTTCACATTTTGGTTGCTTCCCGTGCGTGAAAGTTTCACGTGCTAGACGGATCCCGTGCGTGATGGAGGGTCGGCGGCGGTGTTCCCGCGCTAGATGGATCCCTTCCCGTGTGATCACGTATCGGTTCCCGCGCTAGATGGATCTACTTACATGAAACACTTAGGGTGCGTTTGGTTCATGCTTTTGGAGGGAATGGAATGAAATAAAGATTAAAACCTATGTTTGGTTTTTAGGCGGGCCCACAATTTGGGAATGAGGGAATGAGAGAATGATAGATTTCATTCTTACCTTAGTTGGGTGGTTTCACTTGAAACCTGCGGGCCCCATTTTTTTTCATTTCCCACATCTTTCAAACCTTTCCCAAATCCGAATCCAATTCCAATCCCACTTACGAACCAAACGCACCCTTAATATATGAAAAGAGCTAAATAGAAAGCTGGTTTTCCAAAAAGTATTAAAAAAAAATCAATTGTTAGACATGTGTTAATTTTTGTTTGTTTTGAGCAAAGTATCATGAATAATCGGAGTATTGATAAACATTTAGATATTAATAAATATTTTGTACCGATGAACATTTAGTATTGATGAACATTTTAATAGTATATTGATAAACATTTTGTATTGGGCTTTGATATATAATAATAATAATAATAATAATAATAATAATAATAATAATAATAATAATAATAATAATAATAATAATGAACATAATAAAATAAATAAATAAATAAAACGCTGAACATAACACACTTTGTATTTTTTTTATTAACATAACAAACACTTTTGTTTTTCCTATAAACAATTACTTGATAAACAATTTAATTTCCTTATCATTCTTTAATAAATTACTTCCTTGTTAAATTTCTTTGATAAACGTTTACTTTGATGAACAATCTTATTTCTTCAACTTTCTTTGATTACCAAATTATTTTGTTTAATTTTCTTTGATTAACAATTGTAACTTCAAAGTTTTTTTCACCACAATTTTGTTTTCTTTTAATAATTAAAGCTATGAATTACTGAAATATTTTTATATTTTAGCGAAAGCATTCAAACTCAAAAATCACAAAATTGTTTCATTGATACATTTCATCAAACATCCCAATTATTTCTCGGTTTGAGAAATGATTAATTGGGAGCCCTAAACTCATGCCTAATTTTATGTCTAAACTTGGGTGTCACTCTTTGATTGATTGTAACTAAGAGACCCACGTCATCATAAACAAATGAGCTAATGCCACATACTTTTAGGCACAAAAATCATGCATGACTTTAGGACTCTCAATCATTTCTCTATGGGGAAGTTTGGTTGGGGAATATTGGGGTACATTGGGGGCATTTGCATTTTAATTCCCTTCAAATATCCTGTTTGGTAACACAAATGAAGTAATTTATAATTCCACGAATTGCTAAAATTGAGAGAATTAGAATGCCTTCAAAAAATTAGAAATTTTTATCTACTTCGATTTTTTTAACTTCTTTTCTTATTGTTTTTTATAAATTTTTAAATAGAATAGTTATGTTTTTTTTATAAACTTTTTTTATAAATTTTTTGTAAACCTTTTATATAAATTTTTAATAAACTTTGTTTATCAATTTTTTATAAACTTTTTTTTATAAATTTTTTATATATTTTTTTTAAATTTTTTTATAAACTTTTTATATAAAATTTTTATAATTTTTTTATAATCTTTTTTTATTAATTTTTTATAAATTTTTTATAAACTTTTTTTATAATTTTTTTAAAAACTTTTAAACAGAATATTTATGAAATTAATATTAAAAAAATAAAAAAATGTTTATAAATTTCTGTCAACGAAACATGCGAAACGTATTTTAAATTTCGGAATTTTAAATTCTCAAGAATTTAAATTTTCTAGAATTGAAAATTAGGGAATTTCAGATTCCCCAACCAAACACCCAGTATAAGTTTTTACATTAACGCATGATTTCTTTGAAAATTCATGAGAAAAACTTTAGAAAAACAAAAAAGATGAAGAATTAATGTTATTAAGGTTTGTTGATCAAGATTTGTCATAGTAATTTCGTTTTAGCTCAAATTGAATGAAACCCTAGTTTAATAAAATTTGAATTGAAAAAGCAAAAACTAAGGAACCCCAAAAACCCTAAACTCTCTCCCCTAAGGGGCGATTTCCGGCCATCCTCCTCCCCCCATTCCGATCAGATCTAATCATCCCATTCCAACCGCCTCTCTATTATTATTTATAATATGCAATCGGTTGTGATGGATGTGTCTTTATGGGAGGGGTTGTGTCGTGGTTATTGATCTATATCTTGTGAAATCGCTGCCAATTACTAAACCCTAATCGTTTTTCTGTTTAAGTCGGTTCTTTAATCGACCCTTTATTAGGGTTTGGTTTTGTTAGACCCATTTCCCGGGTGTTGGGACCCCACCCTAAATGAAAGTGGACTAGAGGCCATTCGTGATTGGCCAGTCAACTAATGTTGCATTTTAGTCAAATTTAATAGTCAAAGTATGACTAATGTAGTTATATAAAATGTGTTGCATAACTAAAGGGGCCTAGGTTGCCAAGTATTAAACATGTGATAAAGTTGCTTGTGACTAAAATAGAAGGAATGAGACTTGAGGGGCTTAAATTGCCAAAGGACCAAAGATACTACCTAACTAATTATATGTAGGAAATTCTAGACAT
>LBNU01023519.1:100272-126447 GCA_014162995.1 Artemisia annua
GGTTTAAGTGTTAAATGTTTTGTAGGCTCATGTGTGATAATATGGCTTGGATTAAGGTTAAAGGATGGGATATGCAAAGCTAGAAGATTTGGTAAGAAAGTAGGAGCTAGGTAGAATACCGAGCTCGTTTCAATGTTGTACCCCCGTTCGCCCTATAATGATTTGTAATGTTTAACCGAGTGTCAAAACGTATGTCAATGTTGTCATAATGATTTGGTGGTCAATCGTTGTGTCAAAGTATGTTTTGTGAGTTAATGAGTCAAATTAAAGGAGTGTTTGGCACAAGCATGATATTACCCATTTTGGGTTGTTAACGGGTCAAGTAATTATGAAACAGATTTAAGATGTTAAATAATGTATGTTGGTTAAGTATGGGGTGTAATGAAAGTGGATTAAGTAGTTTGGAGTGTAATGGGTCATAATGGGTTTATTGCATAACTCGTGAAATTGTACATCTTGGTTCTGAGATTGTACATCTTGGTTCTGAGATTGTACATCTTGGGTCTGGACTGTGCTGCGGATTTTGTTCATCTTGGTTATGATTTATTCATCTTGGATGTGAATGTGGGTTTTAGCAGACTTTAGTTAATCTTTGGAAATTAATATTTTATGAATCGTAAGTCGTTACGGGTCGCACCACCCGTCGTTTGAAAGGTATTCGAGTCTAGTTTTATATAAAAATAGTTTAAAGGTCTGAATGTTTAAGGATTTTTGTCAACGGTCAAAAGAGTAACAGAGTGTCTGTTAAAATGAAGACGCTTCCGCGTAAAGGTTTTAAATTTGGTCAAAGCGGGCACGGGTGTTACAGGTTTTTTTATTTATCTTTTAACCCTAAACGATTCCTGTTAATCCTTAATGATTTCTTCTACTGTTCGATCGGTTTTAGGGTTTATTTCTTCTGGATCGATCGTATTGCTGTTACATGGGATATTTTTCATACGATCTACTTGCTTGGTGTATGCAGCATGTTCATGCTTGTGAATTCAGTCGGTTTTCATGATCGGCTTTACTTTACATGCTGTGGTATGGGTGTTTTGATGAGCTTACTGATTACGAAACCCTCTTTAGNAAATAAACACTATATTTAGCTGATGTTGATCGATAATGCTGGAAGTTAAGTGGATTTTGGTTTGTTAACATGGTTCATCATTCAAAGATAAGTTTCTGATCGTTATTGTTATGGGTCTTTTGATCGATGTTGCTGAATGTTACAGGAATCCTATGATTGTTTTTTCACTTGATCCTGCCGCTTATGAATACTTTATCTTCTGGTTTGGATCGTTGTGGATATCGTTGTCTATGGTTTGTTAGGGTGTTTCAACCCTATTGGTAGTCTATGGCTGGTTGGTTCTGCATGTTGTCTCACTCAATTTCTTACTTGATGCTACAGAATTGATCGTGGTAGTGGATGTTAGGGTTTGTAAAACCCTTGTGCTGGTCTATGGCAGGTTGTATTACCTTGGCTTTGCACTTTGATCTTTTGCATTTGGCTGCTTAAATGGTATACTGAATCATGTCATAGTGTTTGTTAGTAGTACCTTGTGATCCTTTGTATCCGGGCTGAATTCTTATTGGGTGATTGGTACGCTATGTGGAAGTTAAGTTTATGGGGACTCTTGTTCAAAACCCAATACTCACGATGCCATGCACCTTGGTACTTATGATTCTATTTTAGTGTTGTTATGGCGATTGTGGTGGATGTGTTTTGTGGTGTTTGATACTACAAACAGATTGTATGTTGAAGATCGCTTGGAGTTTTCTATGTGGATTCTTCATGGAAGTTAAAGTGAACCGCCAGAGTGATTTAGAAGGCTCAAGTGTTTTTGAGTAGTATTGTCATGTTTTATGTACTTATGTCATCAGTGGTAGGTTCATTTTATTGTAAGTTATAGGAATGGTGGGTCATTCTTATATTCGAGTCTGTAAGTGTCCTATGGGACTGAGGTGAGGGAAATCACCCTTATCCGTTGTACTTCAATGTTTGTTGGTTAATGTATTTTACCGGGGTACAGGATTATTCCCCTTTACCCAAAAATAAAATTTGAATTCTTAAAATGGGGTGCAGTTTGTAGCGATTGAAAGAATATATATACAATAAGATTGAATGAAAATCGAAATCTAACTAGTTTTGTTTATTGGAATGTTTTTTTACTAAAATTTTGATAAAGATTTAAATAAGTTATGAAAGAGAAGTAGATGAAGAAATGAGATAACTTTGAAATTGAAAAAGAAAATATTGTAGAAGATTTTAAAAAGTGGATTTTTTCTCTCACTTTTTATAGGATCGTACCCTCATATTACAAGATATCATACAAAAAAAATCTATCTTGTAAACAATGTGTTAAATATGATATCACGAATTTTAAAGGGTTTTGCTAACATGTGTCCACTAGGCACGTGTTAACGTGTTTATAAAAGGTATGTTCTGATTCATTTAAGAGAAAGTTATGTTTAAATATAGTAATTTATCACTTTATTTAATGTACATTTAATGTATTTTTTGGTAAATTATAAAAGTTTGTGTTTATTAACTACACACTAACTTGTGCCCAGTGGGCACTTGTTAGCAAAATCCAATTTTAAATTGACATGTTTAGCACAAGCTTTTAGTTGACTACAAGTAAATGATCCAATATAAAAATAGTTTCCTCGTACCATTAATCTAGCAAAATCATATATCAAAAAGAATCCTAAGTTAAGATATATATTTTGAATGTCATTTAAATCGTGTCTAATCTTTCNTTATGGTAAAAATTAAAATAAAAAATAAAATAAAATAAAATTCTTGAGTCTTCGGACCTTGAGGACGCGTCCTCTATGTTAGGAAGTCCCATTCGACGCGTTTTAGATGAGAAAAATGCAAAACTCGGTCGTCCTCAAGATCAAGTCGTGTGAGTTTTGTTGTGTGTATTTAAATGGTTTTTGTGGAGTATATATGGTTTAAGTGGAGCACGTTTTGCTGATGAAGTTGATTGTTTTATTATACTAAATTGATAAAGAAGTTATTTGTAGAAAGAAGAAGCTGATATGACGCTAGTGATGTGGCGATGATGAATACGGTGTTAAGAAGCGTAACATTTGTCGAATTACTGTTGTTAAGTTTAAATTATTTTTTAAAAAAACAAAGAAGAAAAAAAAAATGTGTCCTTTCTTTTAAAGTATATTATATGCCATAGGACTATGTGCCCTAACCAAAGGCAGTGGTATCCAATAATTTCCAATTTGTCTATGTCCATGTGATCATAAAATCGAACATCAGACCTCATTTAATTAGACTTAACTAAATTAGATTATTAGTGTTAATTTTTTCAAATATTTTTAGAATATATATTGGCATTAAAGCAGGCAGAGCGCAGACTTGTCCCAAGATACTCCAAATTTGTACAAAATAATATTCTTTCCAAAAGTTATTATTGATTTTCACTATTTGTCTCCTTTCATATTTCAGTCCAAATACACTTGATTTACAACGACACGTCTTTTTTTAAATCATACATATTAAATATGGATGAGATCTTACGTGTCTTTTTGTGTGCATAGTGATCACTAGAAAATATCATAAATCCGCTGAAGATTGTATAAATCTCTTAAAATAATTCACGAACATGACGAACATTGATATATAGTACTCCTCTTAAAACTATTGTCAGGATACAATAATCACACAAATTAATAAAAGTGGGTTATTACAATTTTTAACCACTCAAATAAAATATTCTCTCATTAAATTCTTTTCTTGTTGCTTAAATTGAAAAGTGTATAATTTTTTTGAGACATCCGAAAAAAGAAAATATGGACAATTATATTGAGACGGAAGGAGTAACATTTTAGGATATATCAAGTCGAGATATAACTTGTTTTCCTATAAGATTTGTGTATCAATTTATTGATATACCTATTAACCGTATATTGTGATAAGATCAATAGGTGTCAATTAGTGGATAAGATATTAACCGTATATTGTCATAAGTTCAATAGATGTCAATTAGTGGATAAGATTTCTTATTCACTAATTGACACCTATTGATCTTATCACAATATACGGTTAACAATAACAACTAATAGTATATCAATAAATTCATGTCACTTTGATGTAAAATTATTTAGACAAACCAAAAGACTTGTGTACCGATGGTATTTTTTTATGTGAAAAGCTCTAAAATAAATGGTCGTGATTTCAAGTTCTGCATAAGACATATAAGATAGTGTGTGGTGTATTGTAAGAGTTATCCTTATAAAAAAGAAAAAAAAAATACTTAAACAATGATATTTTGCGTGTACATACCGTTGAAATTACAAGAATGTTTGAATTAGCTTATTATGTCAGCTTATGTGTTAATTTAAATTTAGAAAAACCTATAAATTTATTAAGTTGAGTTTATGGCTTATTTAAATTCATGAACTTAAATGACGAAGTTATAAAAAGCCGAAAAAATTTGGTATGTTACATTGAGTTTATGGCTTATTTAGGTAATAGGTTGTTTAATTTGGTATTTTACGTAATTTTATAAAGGCTTAAAAAACAAATGTAAGATGTTAGCCACCCCACGATTCGAACATGTGATGTATGAATACACCCACATGTATGAATATACCCACCTTCGACTGCAATGAAGCATGAGCATACCTATCTTCGACGACAATGGAGCTTACCACTTGGTATCAAATTACATACGTTTCTGTTTCGCAAGGCAAATATTAAAGTTAGTTTAATTAGTTAAGAAAAAAACAACATACTTATTATTCCTTGAGGTAGGATCAAATGAGAAATATAATTAAGATGAGAAGAATGAGAAGAAATCACACCCCACAAATATTAAATGCACCCACAAAAATAGATGCATCTCCCTATTATTTCTCTTTCCTTATTTAAAATATGTGGCTACAGTTTCTTCTCACTCTTCTCATTGCAATAATTCTTCTCACTAGATCCATACTCATTATTCCTTATACAATATCACTGCTGGATTGTTGCTGCCAGAGTTGTGCATGCGGAGGAGACGGGGGAACCATGTTTTTCTACGAGAAAACATCATGCACCACACTATTTATGCGGGAACCCCCTTCATTTTTTTTTCTCTTGCGGCATTCAAGTCTCGCAACAAAATTGTGAGCTTACAAGTAAGAGAATTTTTTTTATTATTATTTTTCTTTTTTTTGAGAGTGTGTATTAGGGACATTTTTCATAATATAACATAGGGAAATCTAAGAAAAAGTATAGAAGGTGCTGCAACTGTTAAAGGAAATAAGTGATAAATTAAAATGTGCTAATAAGGATCTGATGTAGCGAGGGAAAACCTCTCATCGCACACGTGTTAAAATTGTATTGAACTTGATTTTGCTACGTGTATCAAAATTGATATTAGGCACAAAACTGGGTGTGTCAATTACTACCCTAAACCTTTTGCTAAGTTTGATTTGAATAACTCGTACGCGTACCATCCAAGGTCGTTTCAAGGTTTCTGGAAGCCTTAGGCGGAAATCAATAACGTAGCCTCAAATTAAGGAAAAATAAAAAGTTTTTTTTTTTTCTCTCGAACATAAGATAGATTCATTTACTATAAAAATAAATGTCATTCTTCAAGAATACTTATAAAAAATTCTCTTTGTTTATATCCATATTTATACTTAACTTTAACATCATTTTTAATTTTATATATCAAATAACTTTTAAGGCTTAAAAAAATTGGAAACCCTGAACAATCGCTCACTTCATCTTTCCTATAAGGCAAACATGCTACTATTGTGTCTGATTTAATCATTGTTGAGTATCTCTATTTTAACAAAATAAATAAATAAATAAATAAATATTATTAACCTAATATTAAAACAAAAACTTCAAAGAAATAAAGTGCCTCCCTTTAATTTGAAGGGTCATTTCCTAGCAATAAACAACAAAAACTTATTAGCTCAAAATTTAAATCAACCAAAGTTCTATTTACCATTTGACCGTCCAAAAAGATAACAACAAGCATAAGAAAAAAGTAGCACGAAATCCGGGCAGCGGGCAGGCCGCACGACCCAAGTCCCTATCACACTATATATATTCACCCACTCCCACACAACTTACCCTCTCTCTCTAGGGTTTGCTCTTTTACGCGTAGATCTTCTTCATTTCCTCGTTTCCTTCTTTCTCGTACTTTAACCTAGGTTTCCTGTCTGTGTTCTTCTGGTTTCTCAACAACCAGAATCTTTGTTCTCTTAAAGATTCTACACACCTTTTGCTTTCTTGATGTTTTTAGCATAAACTGAAATATCTTCTTTTGTGACATGAGATGTGTTACTTTTTTAGTCTTTGTTTTTTGAAATGGTGATTCTACTACTTTTTAACCATATTTAGAAAATATTTTGTTAGGTTTTTTATCTCTCTAGAAGTGCTTTTGCACTTTTTTTTAAACATTGATAACTAGCTAGGCTGACCGGAAATATTGTGTTTTATAATGGCTCCTACAAGAAAATATGCAAGAAAACCAAGAAAAGCCTTAAAGGGTTCGAAGACAAAGAAGGTGGATATAGCTAAGTCGAAAAAAGAGACGAATAAGTTGTGTTCGTCTCCAGTTAAGTTAAGTTCGGATAATTCAGTGTTGAAGAAGGTGGATGAGATTAATAGTATTGGTTGCACAACACCTAAGGCACAAAAGTACCAAATACCCGAGATTCTAACGTGCCCGCCTGCTCCGAAAAAGCGAAGAATTCTTACGAGTTGTACATTGAGGAGAACACCGATTTCGTTCTTTGATCCACCGGATATCGAGTTGTTCTTTGCTTCACATTTGGCTTCGGTTTATAGTCATGTTCATACTCATGTAAGATGATCATCACCCTCTAGCTAGCAAATTACTTTAATTTCCTTTGTATTAGTAAGGGCCATAGTTGTTGATCATTAGCAGCTTGCTTTTCTCTTTAATGATAGAGAACCAAAAGAGAGATAGATGTAGTAGTAGTAGCAACTAGTAAGTAGTGTGTGAAAATTTGGAGAACTGTGTGTGATTTTGATTAGAAGAAACATTCAACTTTTTTTAAGTTGTGTTTTGAATTGAAGTTATTTGAGTTTGTGTGGTAGGGTATGATCATCATTATGAAGTTAAGCTAGCTAATTGTATTTTGCTAACTTTTTGAAGTTAGAGCATGAGTGCAATGTATGGTTGAATTATATATATTGGAGATTGAATGAATATGATTTCCTTTTCATTTTCAATTATTGTTCATCTTGAAGTATCTGTTGTCATTTTTGTTGCATACATATATACTCAAACAAAAGGTATCTCACAAGATGAATATGTTTGATAGAAACATATATATGTTTACATTTATTTAGATGCTCCGGATGCAAACTTTGTTTAACTGATGTATCATGTTGTATACATATCAACTCGATCATCTCGACCTACTTACTTAACTTAGTGACCTGGCATGTATCATCAGGACGCCTATAGCACGTCTCAGGAAGCGTTTTTCACAAAACACTTTTCGTTATGTGAGATACTATACATCAAATAGTATAATCTTTTTAGGCAGGTATATCAACTGATCTCATAATATAGTATTCAGTTTGGTGAAAGAACCTGCTCCATTCGGTAAAGCCACTTTTTCCATTAATTTGGGTCATGGCGGGACTTCAAAGAACCTGCTCCATTTGGTGACATTGACATCATTTGGGAGGCCTTTGTAGCTGTTGTTGTTAGTTTTTTGTGGTGTATTCGATCGACTGATCCTTTTTTGTTTCGTATTTGTGTTTTTTTGTATGTATTTAGCTTCTCGCTAGCTTTGTGTTCTTAATACTACTCCATAACATATATGTACCCTTTATAAAATAGTCTTCAATTAACTAACTTTCATATGTGATGAAACCTTGACTATGTAAAACATTATTTATGGTTTGAAGTGTCACAAACATATGCATATCATTAAACTCATCTTGATGCATGTGTGTGCAAATGCATGTATCCAATATATACATCAATATATGTACTTTCATTTTACAAGGACCACTATGCACCCAAGAATGATAAGAAGCAATGGCCCCTTCACAGAACTTTTGAGGCTTTAATCAATACAATGCAAAAGACTTATGCAAAAGGGAATTTCCCATTTACCACTTTTGAATTATGGAGTTACAAGAAAAAAACACATTAAAAGCTTTCTCTCTATCTCTTGTGACCCCTCATCACTCTATCTTGTTTTCTTTAATGAACTGCAAAGGACTGGTGAGAGGTAAGTAAATGAGATAGGAGGGCAAATGGGTCAATTTGCTTAAAATAGTAAACAATGGGGTGGGGACATGGACTTTTAATTGGAATGTTGTTGTTTTCAATATGAGTTAAGTTGAGGTGAGATCATGGTGTCAGATTGATGCTATCTGTTTGTCTGTGTTGAGGCCAGCATGAACAATGGAATCCAAGAAGGGGGCTTGTGTTCCCACCATTCTTTGGGTAGTTTCAACTCTAAAAAAATCTAAACGAATGCTAATCACCTTTTGTATATGCAAATTTGATAAAAATGCTTAGCTACTAATCTATTGATTCTAGAAATAAACCTTTAATGAATGCTAATTAAGGTTGTAAAAATCATGAATCGATAGTTGGGCGGTCGACTCTTTTATAGCTTGTAATCGGTTTAGGCGCGATTAATCGAATTCGCATTTTTTGCAAGTTTTGCGTATTTTTGACGAGTTTTGGGTATTTCCGGCAAGATTTTTTTTTACAAAACATCTTGTAATGGATATAAAAACAGCGACTCTAAGTGATTAAGACTAGTTTACAGCGAGTTTTGGTTATTTCCGGCAAGTTTCCGCAAGTTTAACCATCCTTGACAATCGTTGACCAAAGTTGACCGATTTTTTTAACCTATTTACATAAATCGGAAAGGTTGGTGATCCAATAGCGCCTAGATGGCGATTAATCGGCCTTGTATACATTTATTTACAAGATTGATACTATCAAATAATGAAATTAAGAGTATTCATTAGCATATCTGCAATGCAATAAGAGATATGCCAACAAAGTTATATATTTTTTGCGTTGATATTTTTTTTTGAATAGCAGAAATTTTATAGTAACACTCGAGCAAGGAGCTAGAGTGAAGACTGAAGAGAGGTTACCAAAAAGTGTTACATAACGGTGTTACAAGCATTCTTGGCGTTGAAATAAGATGTTATATATATTTTGTTTTTCTAGTCTTTGCGGCTAAGAAACCAAAGAAAGAGATCTTGTTCTTAATGACGTGAAACAATCTTTTTTATTTGGCTTTTTGTTTTGGTTTTCTAGTCATTGACATTTGAAAAAATGCGCACACAAGTTAAAAAACTCCGTTGAAAAAGCTAATGAAATGATACATATAATAAGTTTAAATTGCGCACACCGAATGCTATTTAGAATATTTATAATAATAAATATTGTGCGTGGAAAACAAAATGAAATCTAATTAGTATTTTTAGAATATATAGCATGAATGCTATTTATAAATGGCCAATATTTGGTTTTGCTATGCTATCATTAGAAATATGGATAACTCATATATAAGTGTATCTTAATCTAATTTAAAAAGATACATGCATACTGTTTTAAATTTGTGATTTTTCACGAAAAAGCCGCATGATTCCTCGCAAAAATGAAAAGAAAAATTTATCAATGTTCCATCATAAAAGGAGTCAGAAAATGTGTGTGATTTTATTCTCATTTGAGTAGTCATACCTCATGCTATAAGAATCGGTACATTAACACCCTCAATTTATGTTTCTCACTACAAAAGACTTCATTTGCACCTTTTACTGCATGATAGATGCATGGGAAGTGGGCCATTTTCATCAAGTGATTTAAACCTAAGTATGAAACTAAAAATGACTACAAATTGCTACATCATGGCTCACTTATTCCACATCTTATGTGATTTGTTTCACATGATTCTTGAATAACATTCAACATGGTCCTCATTTTCTCCCTTTTGGGAGCAATTATAATCTTTAATCATGAACATGTATCTATCTAGCTATCTATTTACAATAATTCCATAGTCAAATAGTACAATAGTGACACCTTTATCTCAAAGAAGGATAAAAAACTTTGTGACTTGACAAAGGAAAGATAAATACTTACATAATTTTACAAAAATATACAAAATAAAAAGGGAGAATTGCATATATACCCACTGAAACTCAAATACTTACATATTTCCCTAAAATACAAGTTTTCAATGCATGATGTACAATGCAATTTAAGCATGTTTTGAGTATATATGCAAATATGTAAGTTTTAGTGGGTATATATGCAATTGGCCCAAATAAAAACATAGAAAGAAAACTATCATTTTTTTGTTATATAAGCTATGCCCTTAACTTTATTTAGATAAACTAGATGATACCATATACTTACCAAATATATGTAATTTAAACATGGTACTTAGCACAAATGAGAAAAATGTATACACATATGGAGTTGAATGGTTAAGCTATATAATCCATCAAACATATCATTTATCTTCTAGTAATCTTCTTTAGCTTTTCGCTAAATCTAATACAATTATGCCATTCAAATAAGAACCGCAAATGAAGACTAATTATACAAATTATACGTGGGCGAGTCACAAGTTTAATTCTCGATTACATTTAGGATAATTAAGCCGTTTCTATTATTTAATATATTTTTTGGTCCGATAATACATGGCTTAAATATTTGAACTCAATAATTACAAGCTAATTAAAATAAGTTTTAGCCTATAAACAAGTCTACATGAGTCATAATTTAAGATTATAGGTTAATGCTTTAGATAGTGAAAGAATCAAAACAAAAGATTAAACAAATGTTGGCATGAGGGACATCATGAGAGTGAGAGATAAAAAGCTTATATGAAAACTAGCTAGTGGCCAATGCTTTAGGATTTTGATATGTTTTTTATGTATGTTTGGGACTTCTAGGAATTGTGTAAATTTAATTTGGATATATACATTTGTTATGAAAATGGAGGGTTTTAATCCATTAGAAGTCCCACATTACTCTTGTTAGCTTTATCTATTTATGTCTCATACTTATTTATGTGTGGCCTTCTTTAGTGCTCAATACCATCATTGTCATTATTCCATTTTTGGTATCTAAGTAGTGGTGTAGGTAAGACTATGTAAGATGTCATAGCTTGTTAAAAAGCTTGTCAAGAAGAAAAACCTATAGTCAAGTTGGTTTGACTTTTTACGCGTATTTGACGTCAGTGATCAATATGGCTATTCCTTGATGCTTGGTCAAGCTTAAAATCCATAAATAGACCAAGTTTAATTAATGTGTTCATATGAACCATGTTATGGGACTTCTAGCTGGTAACAAATTGAATGAGTTTTAAGGCTGCCCACAATAAGGGTTATGACTGACTCGGTCAACCCAATTTCCATCGATCGTCCTTGTTGTTGTAACTCGGTCGCGACCGAGAAAAGGCAAAAAAGTTCTCTCACTCGGTCTCAACCTCGACCAAGTGGATTTGTACGTTTTTTTTTTTTTTTTTTTTGATCCGTTTGGTTTACAAGAAAAATACTTAAACCGTTTACACACTATATACCACATTATTGAATTTTAAAAGGTTTAAAATAATCCCGCCCATGTATTTGAATTTTAAACATTTATGCACCCCTATATAAAGCATACATTATCATACCATTTTGCATATACTTCACTTTCTAAAGCATACGCTTCACTTCTAAATCATTTCACAATGAATCATCTTTGGTCAATGGAAGAAGAAAGCTTTGCTAGCTAACGTATGGCTTTCTGCTAGCGAATGTATGGACCTAAGAGTTGAACGTTCTTTTTGGAACGCCGTTACGACAAGGTTCAACGACCAGACTAATGGAGAGCACCGTACTAAAAATAGTATTATGGCTCAATGGAAAAAAATCAACCTAGAATGTCTTAGGTATAATGCTATATACAAAGAGTTGGTGCGTACAAGTGAAGACCCTTGTCGTCTCAGCAATGCAAACCGAATTTATTTTGAACGCTATGGGAGAGGGATATACTATCAACATGTGTGGTTCATTCTGAGAAACACACATGCATGGGAAGCACACCAGCCGTAATGGTGTTTATGTTAAGAATTTTCCGTATCGTGTTTTCCGTATCGTGCTTTATGTCATGTGTTGTCATGTAATGTTTGCGTTTAATTTTTAGTTGTTTAATTCCGCATCGTTTCGTTTATGTAATCTTTATGTTTTATTAATGAAATTAATGTTTTATTAAGTTTTTAGTAAAAAAAAAATAAAAATAAAAAAATAAATAAAAAAAAAGTTGAACTTGGTCGCCCTTATTGTGGCTGTGAATCGCTTGCAGGTCGCTGGAGAGAGAAAGCTGATGTGCTACACACTTATCTCATGTCTTACGCATAAGTTGAACTCACAACCTAGTTGGGGATCATTTATTTAACAATCCAACATGTCATACCAAACCTAATTTTTACCCGAACCTTTTGACATTACTAGTTTAGAACTCTAGATCATAGACAGTTTTCTAAACCATAACGATCAACTCTATGTAAATCTAAATTTATTCATGAAATAAAAATGTGATGATATCACGCGAGAACAATCAACTTGACCGACATTTTACTAGAAAATCAAAACCGTGTACACGCCTAAAGCAAACGTCAAGCCATTTCACGTTCAAGTAAGCTCGATACGTACAAACCTCTAGTGCATGAAGTCTTCTTGTTGGATTATTATAATACACAAGCGTGTGATGCTTAATGATAAGTTTAAGACAGCCGTTTTGATCCTAATGCAATAACTTACAACCAAAAGTTTATGTATAGAAAATATGCATAGAACAATCCAAAAAAGCTGTGCATATCAGCCAAGACGTGTGCACTGTATCACGAGTGGCTATGCACGTGAGTGCTAAAGATGAGCAAGTAAACAAACAACATTGGAATGAGGAACTAACCTGACTGACTCAAACTTTAGTTTTATAAAAGAAAACACTTACATATGGATTGATGTTTCCTTTAATAAAATGTCACTTTCACTATACTCCAAATGATGTTCTATACAGAAGACATTGATTAGTATTATTAGTGTACCATATTCCTCATAGCCTTTTGCTTTGATTCCCTACTTTAACTTTTGATTTGGTAAAAAGTAAAATTTGTGAAAATACCAACAAAACAAAACATTGATACCTTTTCTGGAATCCTAGGTTGCTCCTCATTTTTTCCACAAAGTAAAAGTGTTTAGAAACACCAAATAAGGTGTCTCAGGATTTCTTTAACTTTTGGGTCAAACCATTATGGCTTATAAGGCTAGCTAGTACACCCATGCTCCCTCCAAAAACTTGACTGACCACTAGTGAGTTCTTGTTTTTGAGTCAAGTGTTTCTTCAACTCATTCTGTTGATTATAGTGGCTAAAGTCATACAAATGTAACCAGATTTACTCATATGTCAGTCTAGCGGTATGGTGCATCAAAGGTGTTCAATCACTAATCAGTTAAGTGATTGTAGGTTTAAGTCGCAACTAGGCCATGGACAATAGTGTGTAGTAAGAGTGCGTGAGATTGACGCCCATATAAAAAGTTTACACAGATTATATTATCATTCATCTAGAGGTTCAAACTTTCGATATTTTTCTGTTGATTAACTGGACGCCCGTGAAAATGACCATGCTCAACAATACCCGCTTACCCAAAACAGAATAAACTTAAAGTTGGGAAATTTGAAGAAGGAAACAACAGAAAGTTGGTTACCGGAAATGAAAAAAATTTCTGTAAATAAAAACCTGTAAATACTTGAGAAAGTTACTGGTAAAAGAAGACAAAACTGTAAGCTTATGCACGATATTCAACAATGGTTATAGACAGAAAAAAGTAGGTAAAAGTGAATATGTTGAAATGAACAAAAAATATAGACTACTAGTTATGTTGTGTCACCTTCTTTCCCTTAGACTCCTGTTGTTCATAACCTCAGATAAGATTATGGGCGATGCCATTGACTCCGTACCACTTGAGGCAGTTGTAAATGTAGTCGTAGTTGTGTTTGTGGTTGTATTTTCAGAGGACGTAGGTTCATCGTCACAAAAATTGTTGGTAATATCATTGAAATCCCAATCTGTCAAATAACTAGGCTTTATTGTGACAGCACTAATCTCAACATCACCTGAAAGCATTGCTATCACACGGGACATTGCTGGTCTTAATGNAAAGAGTTGGTGCGTACAAGTGAAGACCCTTGTCGTCTCAGCAATGCAAACCGAATTTATTTTGAACGCTATGGGAGAGGGATATACTATCAACATGTGTGGTTCATTCTGAGAAACACACATGCATGGGAAGCACACCAGCCGTAATGGTGTTTATGTTAAGAATTTTCCGTATCGTGTTTTCCGTATCGTGCTTTATGCCATGTGTTGTCATGTAATGTTTGCATTTAATTTTTAGTTGTTTAATTCCGCATCGTTTCGTTTATGTAATCTTTATGTTTTATTAATGAAATTAATGTTTTATTAAGTTTTTAGTTAAAAAAAAAAAAGGTTGAACTTGGTCGCCCTTATTGTGGCTGTGAATCGTCTGCAGGTCACTGGAGAGAGAAAACTGACGTGGCAGAGAAATAAGGGGGATTGACCCTCCTTATTGTGGGCAGCCTAAGTGTGACGATGTTTTTTCTTGTTGAATAGTTTGAATTTAGCTATCGCACTCTATATGTGCTACACACTTATCTCATGTCTTACGCATAAGTTGAACTCACAACCTAGTTGGGGATCATTTATTTAGTTATTTGGAACTTTGGAACAATCTGGCAACATGTCATACCAAACCTAATTTTTACCCGAACCTTTTGACATTACTAGTTTAGAACTCTAGATCATAGACAGTTTTCTAAACCATAACGATCAACTCTATGTAAATCTAAATTTATTCATGAAATAAAAATGTGATGATATCACGCAAGAACGATCAACTTGACCGACATTTTACTAGAAAAATCAAAACCGTGTACACGCCTAAAGCAAACGTTCAAGCCATTTCACGTTCAAGTAAGCTCGATACGTACAAACCTCTAGTGCATGAAGTCTTCTTGTTGGATTATTATAATACACAAGCGTGTGATGCTTAATGATAAGTTTAAGACACCCGTTTTGATCCTAATGCAATAACTAACAACCAAAAGTTTATGTATAGAAAATATGCATAGAACAATCCAAAAAAGCTGTGCATATCAGCCAAGACGTGTGCACTGTATCACGAGTGGCTATGCACGTGAGTGCTAAAGATGAGCAAGTAAACAAACAACATTGGAATGAGGAACTAACCTGACTGACTCAAACTTTAGTTTTATAAAAGAAAACACTTACATATGGATTGATGTTTCCTTTAATAAAATGTCACTTTCACTATACTCCAAATGATGTTTTATACAGAAGACATTGATTAGTATTATTAGTGTACCATATTCCTCATAGCCTTTTGCTTTGATTCCCTACTTTAACTTTTGATTTGGTAAAAAGTAAAATTTGTGAAAATACCAACAAAACAAAACATTGATACCTTTTCTGGAATCCTAGGTTGCTCCTCATTTTTTCCACAAAGTAAAAGTGTTTAGAAACACCAAATAAGGTGTCTCAGGATTTCTTTAACTTTTGGGTCAAACCATTTATGGCTTATAAGGCTAGCTAGTACACCCATGCTCCCTCCAAAAACTTGACTGACCACTAGTGAGTTCTTGTTTTTGAGTCGAGTGTTTCTTCAACTCATTCTGTTGATTATAGTGGCTAAGTCATAAAAATGTAACCAGATTTACTCATATGTCAGTCTAGCGGTATGGTGCATCAAAGGTGTTCAATCGGTTAAGTGATTGTAGGTTTAAGTCGCAACTAGGACAATGGTGTGTAGCAAGAGTGCGTGAGTTTGACGCTCATATAAAAAGTTTACTCAGATTATATTATCATTCATCTAGAGGTTCAAACTTTCGATATTTTTCTGTTGATTAACTGGACGCCTGTGAAAATGACCATGCTCAACAATACCCGCTTACCCAAAACAGAATAAACTTAAAGTTGGGTATTTTGAAGAAGGAAACAACAGAAAGTTGGTTACCGGAAATGAAAAAAATTTCTGTAAATAAAAACCTGTAAATACTTGAGAAAGTTACTGGTAAAAGAAGACAAAACTGTTGGCTTATGCACGATATTCAACAATTGTTATAGACAGAAAAAAGAAGGTAAAAGTGAATATGTTGAAATGAACAAAAAATATAGACTACTAGTTATGTTGTGTCACCTTCTTTCCCTTAGACTCCTGTTGTTCATAACCTCAGATAAGATTATGGGCGATGCCATTGACTCCGTACCACTTGAGGCAGTTGTAAATGTAGTCGTAGTTGTGTTTGTGGTTGTATTTTCAGAGGACGTAGGTTCATCGTCACAAAAATTGTTGGTAATATCATTGAAATCCCAATCTGTCAAATAACTAGGCTTTGTTGTGACAGCACTAATCTCAACATCACCTGAAAGCATTGCTATCACACGGGACATTGATGGTCTTAATGATGGTGATGCTTGAACACACATAAGGGCCACACCTATCATACGCCTAGCTTGATGCTCATCAAAAGATGTCAAAGATGGATCTATGAGGTCCAAAGGATGGCCAATTTCGTATAGACTCCATGCCTGGAAATACCATAAAACTTATTTCATTATTACATATCAAATAATAGAAGTTATTTTCATTGTAGGCCAACGTGCATGATGATTATACATGGCTGTATTTTATCTCAAATGGGTCAAAATCAACAAGTTTAGCTATAAGAAAACGGGTCAAATTGGCTGAAAGTTGTCACGTGTCTATTTTTTATGAGTACAGCCTCTTAATTGGCTTCTTGCCAAGATATATTATAATTGTTTCGATATATTCACATCGAACGCATAAATAAGTTTGAAAATATTTCATATTGGACAGGTCAACCCACATGTAACAAAAATGACCCGTTTCTAACCCATTACCCAACCCTAGTTACTTACCCATTGTAGAAGATACTTTTGCTCAGAATCCAGTTTCTCATCATAATTTGGCCTTCCACTAAGAATCTCGAGACAAACAACTCCAAATCCAAAAACATCAGCCTTTGATGTTAGATGCCCACGCATTGCATACTCTGGTGCAAGATAGCCACTAAATAGGAGCAATTATAAAGGATTAGTTTATTACTTAACAAATTTAAGACACGTCTTTATGAAGGTTGAAGTAACTCACATAGTTCCTGCAACCCGTGTACTCATGTGGGTTCTTTTATCATCATATAGTTTTGCTAATCCAAAATCTGATATTTTGGGGCATAATTCTCCATCAAGCAAGATATTACTTGCTTTGACATCCCGATGCACAATTCTAGGCCTTGATTCTTCATGAAGATAAGCTAGTCCTTTTGCCGTTCCCAAGCATATATTGAAACGCGTTGGCCAGTCAAGGGGCACATCAGTTTTCCCTATAAGATATCAAGATAGTAACAAAAGTTATATTTTCCATTTTCCGTTGCTTAATCATATTCGTACCAAAAGACGATAGCATAAGAGTTATAGGGAGCATAACGGTCGGGTTGGGTTATAGGTCCAAAGATGCTACCTTTGTACAGCTAGACAGGTCAGGCAGTTGACCTGGAACACCTTTTGTCTATATTATTTTTTGAATTTAAAAAAAAAAAGAAAAAAAAAAAGAAAAAAAAAAAAAAAAAAAAAAAAAATAGTGTGTCAAATATGATGAGAAAATTTAATTATTTCTTATTAAATAAATCTTTTTGTTCAGAATATGTATATTTTAATACTAAAAGATGATCAAGGTATATAAATAAATTTCATACCAAATAGTGCCTGATCGAGGCTTTTGTTTTCAAGATACTCATAAACCAAAAGTCTTCTAGCTCCATCAATACACGAACCATGCAACTTCACAAGGTTCCAGTGTTGGACAGCCGAAATGGTTGAAATTTCAGTTATAAACTGACTCCTTCCATGGTGTGATGCTACTGAGAGTTGCTTCACGGCTACTACACTTCCATCATTCAATATCCCCTGGGACAAATAAGAGCTAGTTAAGATATTTTTAGCACAAAACTCACTAGTAATTATGATCGTTTAGTTCAAACGGTAGACATTGGAACTACTCTTCATACCTAACATAGATGCATTATGCATTATCGACGACAGATAAACGATACCCCAAAATAACAATAATTTGAAGTCCCAATGCTCTTTTTATTACGTTAGGTAAAAACGGCTCAACTATTGATTATCTGATTATGTAGAACAATCACATAATCACTTTTAAAATGCATATCTCCCAAGATATGATACAGAAACGTTGTAATATCAAACCTTGTAAACAGGTCCAAAACCACCCTCTCCGAGCAAATTTGATGGACTGAAATCTGAAGTCGCAGCTTTTAGTTCCGAATAGGTATAAGTATTTACTTTGGGCCCCATTCCAAGAAATTCTGCAAAAAAATGATAATCAAAAGAAAACAAGGAAAGAGGTAAGGTTCCCTCCAAAAGAACAAGAAGGAAGAAAGAAAACGATAAGAAGATATTGTGGATATATAATATTACCATCCTCTTCCCGATGTTTCGACTTCCTTTTCATGTATAAACCAAAACCTAAGAGAAGAAGGCTAACAGATGCCACCCCAGCTACGATACCAATGATCATTCCAGTTTTGTTTGATTTGCTCTTAACCTTAAAACCTGAAAATAAAACAATCAGCAACTAATAGAATCATAAGGGCTTTATGCATGACATGCCAACTACATTTTCATTTGCCCCGTTTTAGTCATTGTACTTTTTTGTACATCCGAGCCATGAAAGTATGGCTTCTTGTCCCGTTTTACCCATTTCAAGATTATTGAATCAACCAAACAGGACATAAAACCATCTTTTAATGACTAAGGTTTAGAAGTACAATAAATAAAACGAGACAAACGAATGTTGGTATTTTATGTATATCTATATTGTGGTACCAGGAGAAACTTGGATGGCAGAAATTAGAGGTCCATAATCCCCTTGTTCTGGTATGCAACAGGTCCCCTTCCCAGCCCAGAACAAATGAATCTCGAGATGATTTTGTGTCACATTAACATCAAAATTCTTAACAAGAGCTCTTCCAATGCCACCAGCCTCCTTTGATATATCGAAGTCCCTCTGTCTGCGATTTCCCTATAAACATCAATGAAGAAATTTAGATATTTTAATACTACCTAATAAAGTCAGTCACCTCATTATTATTAGCTATGTACATTTACAACTTCATTATATGTCAAAGTTTTTAAACTTCAGTTTCCACAGTAAGCTTAGAACACGAGAATGGAATTTAAGCCATCTTTAAGGAAATGGAAAAACGAATGCTATTCTGTCCTTCAAAACTTTTTTACATATAATAAGTGTTATTTTTGATGACCTGTTCCTTTTTAAGTCAATTTTTTCTTCAACCCATTTTAGAAAAAAACACAACCCAAACTAACCCATTTACTAGTAAGTGGGTCAAAAGTGCCACCTAAACTTCAAGACAATAGGATGTCTGGTTCAATAAGTAGCTGAACCAATCAGTGAATCACAATTAAGCTGATAATCAAGATGTAAATAAGGCCTAACCTGAATGTAAATATCAAAGACACGCCTCCCATGGCCCTGCCAAGTGTTTCTAGTTCGGTTAAAAACTGTCTCAGCAAAGAAAAGGCTTATAGTATAAGGACCATTTTGTAGTCCTAAACCATAGTATCTAAGGGATCCCGGAGACTTTCTTGAAGTTCTGAAAAGCTCTGGATATCTTGTGTTATCGACTGGATTTGTAGTGGATGCTATAAATGACGGGTCTTTTCGGTCAATGACAATACCACCATTACTCACAGCCCATTTTTCTTGATTTAAATAATAGGAGGCTGGTCCAAGGGATATTGAGTTCTCAGTCTCGAATAAGATGCCATTAGCAGACCTCATTTGTGAGCCGCCACATTTGATTGCAAAGCTGGTATCTTTAGCAAGCAACAAAGATCATCATCAATCGCCATGTCATCACTTCTGAACAGATCTGATGAGTTTAAAGTTTTTGAAGGATAACTCATTAATGCACAGAAAAACAAAGGAGGACATACATGGATTTGTGCTCCTGTTGCAAGGGAAGTCTCTTTGGAGACAATTTAATCCTGGGAAAGTGCTGCATATGAAGATGCAATTATTTAGAATAATAGAGAATATTGCAAACAAATATTTAATATTTTGACTACTTAAACTTTTATTCGCAAGGGATGCGTCCCTTTACTAGTCATTCTGACGCTTTTATTTTTGTCACGGAAAAAAAAAAAAAAAAAGTTTACGGATACACCCGTACTATTCAGAAGTGAGGCATATTTCCTGTCACGGCAAAAAATGCTTATGTCACCTAAAAGGTTACCTTATGTTTGTGCTGTCGAATTTGAAGTTATTAGCCACCAAATTCCTGAAAGAAAAAAAAGTCAAGCATTTCAGTATATAGGACCAGAAACTTACAACAGATAGTATGATTAAAGCAAAGAAGAAACCGCACAATTGCAGATTAGGCATTGACCATGTTGGCTCCACCCACTGCGGAAAGGATCCTNGTTTGTGCTGTCGAATTTGAAGTTATTAGCCACCAAATTCCTGAAAGAAAAAAAAGTCAAGCATTTCAGTATATAGGACCAGAAACTTACAACAGATAGTATGATTAAAGCAAAGAAGAAACCGCACAATTGCAGATTAGGCATTGACCATGTTGGCTCCACCCACTGCGGAAAGGATCCTGATAGTTCATTGTACGACAAATCTCTGCATGAAAAAATTCCATCAAATCAAGAAAATAAAAAACCAAAAAGGTCATGTAAAGAACAAAATACAGGCAAAAACAAGAATTACATGTTCAGAAGACTCGCACTTTTTTCAGGAAGAAGAGAACCAGACAAGCTGTTATTTCCAAGAAACCTGGTATATATGTCAAGCACAATAAGAAAACAATGTGAAGGAGCAGCGCTTAACTTTATCTCATACTGTAAGGGATGGTTTACTGATAACTTACAAGGAAATGAGGGAAGTCATGTTCATTAATGTTCGTGGAAGTGAACCATTTAAATTGTTGAAACTTAAATCCCTGTCGAGAGAAGAAATAGTGCATGAATACATCTGCATAGAATTCTGTAAAGTTATCTATTAAGACTATGCATAAACATGAAACTTACAGTATAGTTAGATTTCGTAATTGATTAATGTCACTTGGAATAGGACCAGAAACTAATGCATTTCTTATAATTCTAGTCAAAACATAAGAGACATGGTTAGCATCTTGAGATATTAACTGCATATATCAACTTGCATGTTAAAGAAGTGCGTCTTACAAGTCTTCTAGGTTCCTCAAGTGGATGATGAAATCAAGAGATGAACTCACATTCTGCAAATCACTTACTCGCCTATACAATTTCATTTATAAAATCAGTTCATGTACTTGCACAACCAGATAGAGAAAAAGTATGCAACTCACAAAGACGTCAGTGAGGTCAAATTTGAAAAACTAGCTGGTATAGGACCTTCAAAATTATTTCCTTGAAGTCTCCTGTAAAACCAAATAATATCTGTAAATGAGTATTAATACAATTTTAGCTTTAAGAAAGAGCACTTTAACAAGAGGTGGTAAGCTGGGACGATTGGGTAATGAGCGAAAATGGGGTTCAAACTGAATCATGCCATTTTTAGTATGGGTCAGTAAGGGAGCTTGGTCGACCCACAAACACTTTTTGTCTATTTATCATTTACTATAAATTTACAGTAGTGATCTATAATGGACTTTGCAGCATTCAACCTGCCCCCCTTATAGCTAAAGAAAATTTGATTGACCACTTTGAGATCAAACAAAACCCAATCTGACCAATTTATAAGTAAATGGGTCGACATCGCCGCCTATAGGCTATAACTGTAACCATTCATACTCACAGTTGCAATAATTTTGTCCAGTTGCCTATAAAAGAAGGTATCTTTCCAGAAAATGGGCTGTCTGATGCCCACCTGAAAACCAACAAGGTAACCAATGGTAAGCAAGTATAAGCTGACACTTCAATACTAGATATATAAATATTCAAGTAACAGAGAAATAAGTACATGACACGCATATTTTGGAGGTTGGCAAATGTTGGGGGAATCTCGCCACCGGCACCACAACTGTCTAGGTATCTGCAAATATGATTCAGCTTCTAATCAGATACTAAATTGTATGTTTTTTACTTATTTACTTCAGAAGTGTGTGTGCGCATTATAATTCTCTAACAAGAACCTACAGAAATTCCAACTTTGGTAGGTTCCCAAGTTCTGGGGGAAGAGTGCCTGAAAAGTTATTTGAACTCACAGCCCTGCAACAAAACAGACAACACAATAATGTTGCACATGAAAATCACCAAGTTTGACTTATGAACAATGAAAGACATTAATTTTAACTTTTCTATAAACCATGTCCCACGTCCAACCATTCATTTTTTTAATTAGTCATGTGGCTACCTAAACAAAAATTAGTCATTTCGTCTAAATATACAACGGTCTACTTGCTTATACAAGTTTTTGCACACATGACAACGTTAAAAGGAACTCACAGCATTGCTAGTTCTTTAAGGTTTCCAAGCTCCTTAGGTATTGTACCAAAGAACTGATTGTGGGCAAGAGATCTGTTATGACAACAGTGAATAAAATTCATCTTACAGATATTAATCAAAATAATAAATTAACAATATCTAACACTTACAGTATCACCATTGCAGAGATATTTCCAAGGAAGGTAGGCAGTGTACCAGTGAACGCGTTCTGATCAAGTTTCCTGCAGTGCATATAAATGTATATCATCACATCTGTAATAAGGAAATCGACCATTAATTTCAGGATAAAAACAAAATTCATACAATACTGCGAGATAAGTTAGAGCAGCAATTTCTTCAAGTATAACCCCTTGCCGGTTAAGTTGACTGACTTTCCTGTAAAAGAAAAATGATAGATTTTATGATACTGCATTTAGAACAAACAGCTTTGTAGCGTTTGCAAAAAATGTTTTCGATGTTATCTATTTTTTAGTGACAGAATAATCAAATTTGGAGGAAGAGGAGGTGCTACAGATGGAAACCTTAAAGTATTTTCCTACGAGTATATGATTATCCTATTTTATCACTATTAGTATGCCAACCTAATACACCCCCATAACTATACTGATTTCATTTATGAACCAATATGCAATCCACCTAAAAGTAGTTGTGATAAGACTTGATTATGGGGTGTTTGGGTAATCTTGATTACAACAGCTTATCAGTTTACTGTGTTGTGAATGGATTCTCATCAGCTTATGGAAGATGTTTTGGGCGAGCTTAATTTGATGAGCAAAGCAAATCCAAACACTATCTGCAGCGTTGGGCTTTTATACAGCATATGTTGTTCAAATAAGCTTCCCCAAACAGGCATTTTCTTAATCACGAACATGGCAAACTGCTTACTTTGTTGAGAAGTTCAAATTAAAACAAGAAGTTCTGCCATTCAAACTGCATATCTTTTGTTGAAAAATGCTATAAGCAATCCCAAGCACCCTAATACAGTGTTTCAGATTGCTTATTTTAAAGTTCTTATTAGCTTAAACCTGTTCATTGCAAAGTGTTTGTTTACTTTTAATATAAGCAAATCTGCAAATAAACAGTTCATCCAAACACTAAAAGCTGATTAATAAGCACTTAAAATCAATCCCAAACAGTCAAACGCCTTCAAAATAGAGCAACTAAATCAAGATAACAAAAGACTTACAGTTTGGTTATATGACAAGTGGTGTTACTATCAAATGTACAATTGCATTCTATGGATGGGTTGTTGTAAGCCTCGTCAAAATCTCGTCCAAGTGCTGTTCCGGTGCATGGTTCTCCACTTATGTTCCACAAATTCCTTGGAATACTAACGTCCCATTTTTGAAATATTGTATTTAACGCTCTCACTGTTCCATTAAAAAGGAAAATGACGGTTTATTAATCGATGATCATAGTGGAACTTGGGTGAATTTATTGGGAGGGCCGAGTGCTATATCAATTAATTTGGGAGGGCCAAAGTTTTATTTCCTTTAAGCAAATATAAGTAAAACCTTAAAGTTTTGGGAGAGCCGTGGCCCTCCCCGGTCTCCACTAAGGTCCGTCCATGTCAATGATGCATGGTTTGAAACATATAATTGATATGTTTAGCAGATAGAGACTCATAGTGAATTTGACCTGCTGACTTGCAACAATAAACTTACCTGAAGCAGTCGATAACTAGATATATTGCATTTCAGTTCAAGATTCTCACAACAGATAATATTGGCTATCTGTCTTTCTGCTTTAAAACTGAAAAATTATGGTTTTTAAGTTGCAGATAGTGAATTTGTTAAGTGCTGGAGCATAGGTAAGTAAATTTGAGTATCTGACTATCTAGAGGTCAAATAATTTGTTTTGGTTAACCAATGTCTAAGTAACAGAAAAAAAAATAAAAAATAAATAAATAAAAATAAAAAAATTGATACTGTTTAGTTGCTTTTTCACAAGTAATTATACACTTAAGCAAGCGCTACCGGATTCTCACAACTTCAACCAGCATAAGTCACGACCAAATACTATCTCTTCAACAGACTATTTAATATCAAATATTCAGATCAAAGACACAATACAGACGCCCCATGAATGAAGAAAAAAAGGCACATTATATATTCCTTATTAATTATCGTTTATTCATTTCACCAGGACAATGCTGTCTAATATTTAGCTAAAGGTCTAAACGAGTTAAACTAGATCAACTAATATTATAAATGAAAGTGGATACGTTTACCAAATATAAAACCAATTAACCAAACATTTTTAGCTTCTAGAGCATCTAGTAAATATCGATGAAAGTGTTTCTTATTTACATGACAAATGCTTGGAATATGTATTAGACCAATCCACTAATAAAAATATTCAACTTTTACAGGTCTAAACCAGAATAGCATTATAAATAAACTATGTAACACATGCCAAAAATATCATATCATAATATTATAGTTATCTACAAAACTTATATGAAGACAAATGTGTATGTGAGGTTAAGTCAAATGAACTACTTTTGTAGTTCATTCGTATCATTGAATTTTTAGTTCTGAAAATAAACAGATATTCAATGATGCAAGAAAATACCGAGATGTCGATACATTGCATTTTGACAAATTTACAGACAAGGTCAAAAGTCAAGACATGACACATTTGCGGCTGCTAGTACTATCAAGACTCTTTCACATGGTCTAAGATACCACATTTGTATATATCTATTTCGATTACAATACATTAATAAGGTCACAAAATCTACAAACAAACTACATTTAGTATTATTTTCATGGAGAACTGATACGTAAAACGGCTTAACTTAACCACAAAGAAAGGTGAGAGGATGTTTACAGATATGTAAAAATGCTTTAGGGTTAAATATGTAATATAAAATATTGTTCTGGTATGAATCAGTAAACATGATGGCTAACGTAACTAGTAGCATGTTTACAATTATCAAATCTGCAAATTGGAAAGATATTAATAATTCTCCCCTAAAGAAAATCAATATTTATGTTAGAAGCTGTTAAAATGTCTTTTTCCAAATACTTTTTGGAGTTTCTTCTAACACTCAATAGTATAAAATAGTCAATGACTTGCTAAAAAAAAAAAGTCGCCAGCTTTGACCACCAAATATTGATTCCAAAACTCAGGGGATGTTTGGTATGGTGGAATGGAAAGGGGAGAACGGAAAAAAGGTCCATTCCCATGTTTTTAGACGTAAAGAATAGAAACAGGTCGTTAAATGTCCATTTTCAACCTTGACTTTTCATTCTTTAAAAAAAGTGGAGAATGATAATTTTAGAGGGACCCTTTCTCACTAATCATTCACGCCCACTGAGTTCTAGTTCCTACGCGTTTAAGGTTATTTATGTTTTGTCACAATATTTATGGCATCTTCTACAGTTAAATACATATAAACACGTACATTTTGTACAAAATTTCAACATTGTGTAACATGTTGTACTCGATAAATTAATTGTCAATATTAGCAATTTTGAATTGTTTAACACTCTGAAGTGTTTTTATCTTATCTCAATATACATTTGATTTAAAAAAAAAAAAAAAAAAAAAAAAAAAAAAAAAAAAAAA